>CM046377.1:53119669-53149338 GCA_025413485.1 Ficus microcarpa | reverse complement strand
TTTTGTCCTAACGTGACTTGCCCACCACCATGAATATGCATTGCTTGCAGCTCTCTGCAACATCTCTTTCTCTCTCTAGGTCTCTTTTTCTCTCTCTCCAGAGAAAACTCTAAAAAACCTTTTAAGGCAAAAGGAGAGACATATGCAATAGGGTAAAGCATTAAGGCAAGCCTAAGGCCACCCTTAAGCCAAGGCGCCCTCCTCATTATTATAGGAGACCTCAACTAATTGTCCTTAAATGTCTCAAAAGTGTTTGAATTTAATCCTATTAATTAACATTTACCTATTTTTCACCTTTCCTATTTACGCTGCTCCTTAAAAAACAAAATAAATAAACAAATAAATAAAACTGAATATTCATTTCTCAACTGAAAACTTGGAAACAGTTTTTTTTTTTTTTTTTTTTGGCCAAGGAAATCAATCTTGCTTATACAATAAAACAAAATAATTTTTTTCCAAAGCAAACCTTCACAAATACAATAGGTTACAAAGTTTTTGTTCAAATTTACTTTCCAATTTACATGAGAAAATTACCCAAATAACCAAAATTTTTCTATTAATCAACGTAACACAAACTCCCACATCTTGACCAACATGACACAAACTATACTTTATTTTGGTTTAATTTTGTGTCTTATTAATCTAATGTTACTTTTTTATATTATATTAGTATAATGGTCTTTAAATTCGTATCATTCAATTACTTTTTCCATGTTACATTCATCAACCTAGATATTAATTTTTTCATATAAGCGTTTGTGTATATTTCTTATTGCTTAAACTTATGTAGCATCTTTTCTATATATATATATATATATATAAAAAAAAAAAAAAAAAAGGTGATAGCTATATTAATTAAAAATTTCGGTGAATTGTCCTGGCCATACCCTAATTAATCAGCTGGTATCATATGCATTTCATGTGTTATTCTCTCTTAACCTATAGATATAGTTGCGTTTATGAAAACAATAAAGTGGCCGTTGTGCTAGAAAATGAAACGGTGTAAATGAAACGGCCGTATAATAAATTATCCAATACCCTCTTAATTTTATACCTAGTGTATAAGAATTATACACCTATAAGTATAGAGTTTGTTGTTTACACTTTTTATGAAGGATGTATTTTATCATAATATAATGTACAAAAATAAGATGCGGTGAATGTTTAAAGATAAGCTTGAAAAATAAGATGCGGTGAATGTTTAAAGTTAAGCTTGAATGAAAATTTGAATACTGTTGTTTATTTTTCATTCAAATATTTTCAACCCGAAATGTAACTATATATTTGATCAGTCTATGAATTAAACAAAATCTTAGCGATTATCATATCATTAACCAAACGTATATATAGATATAAAAAATATATATTTATACATATATATATAGTTAGATGTGACGATGACGATAAGAATAATAATAATGATAAATATACGATTACAAAATAACTTAATGATAATCTTATATCTAATTTCATAATAAAGTGTATAATTTGAATTATCTACCTTTAAATAGAAATATTTATGTAATAATTAATCGTTACATATATATCATTATTATCATGTTTATTTACTATAGTTTTCGAAGAATAATAAAAGGTTTTTTCGTGATGTGAAATCACAAGTGGATAAAGATGTGTGACGTGTGTGTATATATGTTTGTACTCTCATCGACCTATATCCATCGACTCCATATGGTTTCTATTTTGTGTTGTCATGTATGATATATATATATATATATTTGTGTATATACATATATATATATAAGTACGTGTATCCTTTCAAGAAGATTTTTTTTTTTTTTCATAGAACAACTCCTAAAAGGTTTTCATTCTTATAGGATTATATTACTGATTAGAATACATAATTTGCTTGCTGCGGATAAAACATTTTCATTAACAAAGCTATTTCGTCAACGTCCGTTAAATTGTAGGACTAAATATATGATTATGGTAATAATAAAAATTTTGTCGCCATAATTATAAGTATAGTCTAGTACTAATATTACATCTAACTTCATTATAAAGTAAAGAATTCAAATCCCTCACCTTTAGGTTCAAAAAATAAATAAAAAATTTAATTTTAACACCATTCATTTGTCTTGGTTCAAAATTTAATTTAATTTATTTTTTTTTGAATTTGAACACATACGCAAAAAAAAAAAAAAAAAAAAAAAAAAAAAAAAAAGAGTAGAAAACAAAGAGTACACGTCTATTATAAACTCCCGAGTTAAGGATTTTTCCTATGACAGAGTAAATGTTAGTTTTATTACAAGTATAATTTAATGATAAGTTTATATTTATATATTAAGGTATATAGTACTTTGAATCCCTCATCTTAAACTTGTAAAAATGGTTTTTTTTTTTTTTTCCTTCTTATTATGTCTAATATATTTGTATAGTGCCTAAACTTTAAAACATCCTAAAATAATCATCGAACTATTAATCAATTTGTCGTGTAATGGTCTACTCACCCAAGACATCGTTTAAAAATAGACAGTACGAATATCAAGTACATTTTAGCCAGAGTTAATTTTATCATTTTAATGAAGTTTCAAGTTTCTATATTGGGAGCTTTTATCAACAAAATTAACCCTGATTAAAAGGCTTTTGGTCAATAAAATTAATCCTAATTAAAAAAATCATTAAGTGGTAAATTTTGTCATTCTATAACAGTGTTTTGAACATAATTTTTATGAATCCGGCTTCATTTGGTTAATTAGTTGAGTTTGAAAATTTTAAATTTAAGTTGAAAATTTAACAGAAAAGACAAACTTTTTCAAAAAAAATACAAAAATTAAAATGAAAAAATACATTTAAGTTAGAATGAGTTAACGAATTAAACGTTCCCAAAGTGGTTAATGCTAGAGAGAGAGAGAAATTAATGGCTGCAACTACTTGACGTAGGTCGACTGCATATTCATTTATTTATTGTGAACTTTGAAATCCATGTGATGAAATGAAAGTGTTCTGAAGTGCTTTCAAAGACGATCACAACATTTATTTCTTCTCTCTCTCTCTCTCTCTCTTTGGGTAATCAGAGCTATTTTCTTTAATTTGACGCAAGAAGTCGACAACCAACTTAAAAAAACAAGGCTGTCAATTATTGTACATCCAAATTTCGACAGCAACATCAGTGTACGCTTTTTAAGCCTATCTTTAATTTGAGTTGATATTTGTACATGGATCTCAGTTGTGTCGTTTAATTTTTTTACAAAAAATTAAAAAAATAATAATTTTAGTTTATAAAATTTTGATACATAGAATGGACTCAGAACAAATAGAAATGTTCCTATTGAAAAATTATTTAACTTAAGAATTTATATTATAAATTATGAGGATGCATTTGTATTAGTAATTAATTAACTGCCCTTTTCCCAAACCTATTATATATATATATATATAAAATCAAAACTGCAACTGTATGATCTGAAAACAAGTACTATATATGAGCAAAATAATTTGAAGAAATGAAGAAATAAAATTCTATTAACCGACAAGAAAAATGAAAAAATGACCGATTCTTCACTTCATGAATTGGAAATTGAAAATGACCGATTCTTCACTTCATGAATCTTGATGCATTTTCCAAAAGGCAAAATTTCATTACTGAAGTACTTTTTTTTCTTTTTTCCCTTCGTTTGGCTCCTAACAGAAGAAAGAGAGTAATTAATTTGTTTAATCTCTATTCAGGAAAAGTGTAAGAAACTGCATTTGCTAATTCTTGTATTAACTAGGATCATTAATTTTTCAAAAATTGTTAATTAGGTTTCGTTTGGTTTTCCATTCCAAACTTAAAATTTTCATATCAGTTTTTGTCTTTTTCTGAAAAAAAATTTTTGTTTTTTCTGAAAAAGTTTTTATTTTTTCTGAAAAGTCAACACAAATTTACTATTGAAACTTAAAATTTTCAACTCAAACTCATTCACTAAACGGACCCTTAGCAGGTAATCACATATTGCTATTAACACTCTGCAACTAATTTCTTTTTCTTTTTTTTTCTTGTGATAGAAATAAGAATTTGAGTCAGCTAGCTTAAAACTTGGGCAAGAGAGTAAGTTGCAGTTCGTTGTGGAAGTAAATTTGCATCCATCTCCTTATATATATTACGGTCTAAATCAGTGTTATTAATTAAGGAAAAAGGTATGACTAAGAGCGTCTCAAAAGTCATACTAAAATTCAATCAATATGCCAACTTCAAATTTTGATTTTTAGATGAAAAATCACTCAAAATTTTAATGCAGTGCTATTTTTATGTTTAAATTAAACTAGACGTATACGATACTTCATTTCAAATTTGACAGCAAACATAAAGAGCATACACCATATGTTATCATCCCGATAGCTTCTTCCAAACGGACCCTTGATGTTAACATTAAAAATGGTCTAAATTTTCATATTCCAGATCAGTTGGTTGTTCCTTTGAGACGAGATGAGAAATATAAGAACTGGCTAGTGTCAAGATTTTACTGTGAAAAAGGATTTAAAAAACAAACTAACAAAAAACAAAACAAAACAAAACGAAAAGAAGAAGAAGAAGAAAAGGTGCCACGTGACATGTATAGATAGATGTTTTTATCTATTATTATTATATAAAACTCAAGTTTTTTACCCTTCAAAAATTTGGTGTTTCTATTTTGTCTTTTCATAGGTTTTTTCAATATTTCCTTTTTCTGAATGAAATTATTTGATATTTTTTACTTTTTAGTGCAATCATTCTTTACCGTTATTCTTTATTTTTTGAACTGAAAGGTTTTTAATTGTTTTATTTTTATTTTTTACCTTTTTTATTTTTTCATCTTTTGCTCTTAATTTTTTGAAAAATACTTTTGATTTGCTCATTTCATTTAAAAGTTTTATATCTAAATTATTTTTAAATAAAAAAACCTAAAATATATATGTATATGTAACAAATTAAATCTACGTGTGAAATACGCACATGCAACTAGCATATATATGATGCAGCAATACAATTGGATCGTTTATAAGATCCAGAAACAGATGGACGCTGGTTACAAAGCGACTCAAAACAATAATATTAATTGAGTCTCGTCATTTCACGTGGAAAAATGACGAGCCTCGCCGCTTGCATGTAGTCCTTTTCCGGACAGTTGAACGTCATTAAATTTAGGTCCTAATTTCCAACAACTGGCTATATAATAATATTGAGATACAAATATAATGGATATATGTAGGTATGATCATGATATTATTTATCCATAGGTGGTATATTTGGTTTGGTTAAATAATTTTTTAAAAACATTTACGATAATAATAAAATATTTATTATTTTTTATAATTTAGACTATAATAATATAATCATTGAAAACTCAATTATATATAGTATTAGTGTAAGGATTTTATTATTATGTTCTTTTACGACAGTCGTTTCTGTTGTATTAATATTTGATAAAATGGATTTTTTCTCCTTTATCTATGATTTTTTCCCGTCTAAAATTTTTTTATGTAAATTTATGTGTTTTTGTTTTTCATTTTTTTTGTTACCGATTTTCTAGGCTTACTTGGTAACATATATAGAAATTGTAGATTCCACTTTTTGATGCTTTAAATCATGAGTCCACATGTAAGTCCCTTTCCGGAAGAAGGGTCAATTCATGAACCCGTGATGTAATTGTAATCTCCAACCAACCTAATTTATTATTATTATTATTTTTCTTTCACACAAAGAAATGTATATAATACATGTCATTTTATATATGACAAGTAATGGATATAATATAAGACGGAACCCACAAGGGCCCCTTCAAAACCATACCTAACCTCTCTTGGATCATATATCTACCTAATTAAACTACTATTCCGATATGGAAATACAGAAAACGTGGCCTGTTCTTTTTCATTAACATATTTCTCTAACTTTCCTTGTTATTAATATTGTAGGTCAAAAAAAAATTTTTTTTTTTAAATTCCAAATGTTTTTATTTATAAAAATAAATTGCTCTTCTCTACCTCTAAAAATCGTTTTCTTTAAGTTTCAATGTACAATGTGTATATTTTTTTTAGAAGGAACATAAGATTAAAAAGAACCTTTTAAACTTTACACCTTGTAATGATGCTAGATGTAAAATTATAACTGAATTATATATGTAATCACGAACACAAGAAATGTTTTAAAAAATTCAAGGCAATATCAATTTATTGTATTGTTTGTTATATCTTAGATACTTGTATCCGTTGGTCTCTATATACATGTTTTATAGTTTGTTATCGTCTTAAAGATACAATCATCTCCTAACTAGTTATGAGGCAACACGATTTTATTTTGTGATTAATTACAAATATATTGTAATGATAGTTTTACACCTAATTTGATTACAATCCATCTTAATTTTATTTTTTTATTAAAAAAAAAAGAGATAATTTTATCGCTCAATCTTTTTATAGTGACAAAAAAAATATTGAAATGAAAGTATCTATATGCATTTGAAAGGGAGGGCAAAATTTTCTGAATTGTTGTTATTTTAGTTACGTTAAGTCCCATCATAATAAAATTAGCATATCATTTTCAACTACTTGAAATCTCTCAACTAACAACAGACAGTTAACACTCAACAAATTATTACAACCAATTACTACAAATAACGTAACAATGCTTCGCCCGCATGCTAGATGTGATAACTCAAAACTTAAAAATAGCAGCAAAAAAATTAGAGAAAATTGTCCGAATAACCATATTTTTTAATCTATTAATTAACATGATACAAATTATCTTATATTGATCAATATAGCACAAATTTTAATTTACTTTAACTTAATTTTGTGTCATATTGATTTAGTGTCAATTTTTTGTATCATATTATTAATGTAATGGTCTTCAGATTTATATCATTTATATGCTTTTCTCAAAAAATTAGGTGCAGTATATAAAATAAATATTGCAGTACTAGTACAGTACTGAGCCTCTAGTCATAGATGATATTTAATAAATATCAATGTCAACCTCCAAATTGGTTCTACGAATCTCCTTGATTTGCCAAAAAATAAGGGAATCCCCAACTGGGAAAACCAATGTGCTAAAAAAATGTTGAATAAAGTGGTTGGTGGAAAACTGTTTGCATGCAAAGAAAATAGAATAGAAAACAAATAAAATCTGAGGGGTTGCAGCGTAAAGAATTACTTTGTTTAAGGTTTTATTTACCTCCATTATGAATTTTGCTAATAGGGTTTTCCATCAAATTACCTCCAAATAAAATGAGCCTCGAATTCAATATTAGCATAGACTCTTATTTATGGGCAAAATCATGTATGTTCAATTAAAGGGTGAAATCTGATATCATCAACCTAGAGTCTTATTTATATAGTAAAAATGTATATTCAAGAAAAGGTTCAATTGTTACAACAAACATGGCTTTTGGTAAAAAAAAATGTGTCTTTTTATTGAAAATGTGTAACACTTATAACAAACATGTCTTTTTAAACTACAGTCATTAAATTCTGACCGGTGGATCATAAATCCGATCAATGATTCAGATTAAATTTGAAATCGATCATTTAATTTTGATCATTAAATCATGACCGATCAAATCAACTGCTTAGATTAAATTTGAATAAATGCAAGCAAATAAAATAGAGTGTTCCTTGTGATGATGCATATGTGCAAAGCGCACCTCAAAAACACCCTAAGGGGGTGTTTGGTGAACGAGTTTAGTTTAAGATTTTTAAGTTTCAATAGTAATTTTTCAGAAAAGACAAAAAACTTTTTCAGAAAAAGACAAAAATCATGATGAAAAAAGTACAACTCAGCTTAAACTAAAATGGAAACCAAACTAACCCTAAATTCCCACATGTGTGAGTGTGTCCGGTGGGTAATAGTGGCAAAGCTAGTTTGATACTTCATATGATCATTTATTTATATATTAAACCATTTGATTTGCTTGTATTTTTCCTAACGTGAGATTTTTAACTTTTCAACTTTCAGAAGATATATTACAATCTCTCCAATAAAAAAAATGTGTTTGTTGGGTGTTAGTGTAACTGACGGTCCAGCCTTATCACCAGGGCCAAAAATTACATAAATAAATAAAAAGAATTGTAACAATAATCTAACAATAATTATACATATTTAATTTCGTTAAAAGATATATCCTGAAGTTTTCTTTTCCCATTAAAAAAACGACGGTGTCCTCGCCTACAAGTTTTAGCGGCTCTTGAATGAATACAGTCGCATTTCATTTTCTTAGAAATAATAAAATTTCATGCAAAATTGAACGGAACAATAGCTTCTGTACATCTGTATTTTGGGACCAATTATGATAACACAAAAAAAAAAAAAAAAAAAAAGTTTCTAATCTTCTCTTTATAAAGACTTCCTAACTATAGCTCTTTCTATACGGCACTTCACTTTCTCCAATATTTTCTTTGCCTTCCTGATAATACTTTACCTTATAACATTAAAAATGGTGTCCTCGGAAAACCCCGAAACCCCGATAACCGGCGTGCGAATCTCCACCGTGGTGCCCGGAAAATCTAGGGGAGAGACCAGAGAAGATCATGAGCTGACGAACAAGGACTTGGCCTTGAAATTGCACTACATCAAAGGAGTATACTTCTTCAAGAGCACTACTTCTACAACTAGTACTAGTGATGATGATCATGATCAATTAGTACTTTCCTCGGTGGAGGAGATGAAGAATCCGATGTTCCCGCTGCTCGACCGATTCTTCATCGCCGCCGGGAGGATCCGGCGGAGATCCGACGACTCCGAGAGGCCGTACATCAAGTGCAACGACGCCGGCGTACGGATTGTTGAAGCCTGCTGTGACAAGACCGTTGATGAATGGTTGGCTGAATTTGGTTCTAATAATTATATTAACAACTTCAATCAAGGACTTTGTTATGACCAAGTTCTTGGTCCTGATCTTGGTTTCTCACCTCTAGTCTATTTGCAGGTACGTTCTAATTTGCTCTTCTACATATGTGTTTGTGTGTGTGTTTATATAGATTTATATATATATATATATATATGCGTATTTTCCCTTTAATTATCATATTTTTGTGTCTCAAATGATATAGATCAATCATATTTTATTATTTATTCTTTGTCATATATATATTTGTATCTAAAATACGTGAAAAATAAATTAGTCAATTTAAAATGTGTTTTAATTTTGTTTTAAATAGCATAAGATAATGTTGTTAGGTAAAATACTATATGATATATATTAAAAATTATATAAAATATTCGCCTTATAATCTCGTAATATTTAGAAGAAAGTGCACCACAATTCATCATAATTAGGTGATCATGAAGGAACATACAATTACCCCTCATAAATCATTTTTATTTCTATTGACATTAATATTTATGATTGGTTGAATTTATGAAACAAACATGATTTTCAATCATAATTACATATTTTAACAGTAATTTTATATAAAATTTTAATAAAACGTAGAGTTTAAATCTCGTTAAAAACAATCTGACACAGTTTTAGTGGTTTAATTCAAAATAGTTTTGGAAAATGTCTGGAGAGAGACAGGGCACTGCTTGGCCGACAGGAGAGTTATAGAGAATATCGCTTTAGGTTTGGAGAGCTAAAAATGTTGGTCATTAAAACCACCGTTTGGTTGTTGCCACGACTGTATCTGTCATGTTCCAGCTTGGATAGTACCAGAAAATTTTATGTGTGCGTTTATTTATTGATTTATTTATTGTTTATGATTGTTACACGAAGAAGATTCAAGACTCAATATTGTCTCCCCCCACCCGGGTGAATTATTGTGAATCTCTTATATGTTCTGTGAATAATACTATGGGATAAAGAAGTAAATAGCACTTTTTTAAAAAATAATTAATAAATAATAGGTTTTCAAAATATTTCAAGAAAATAACATTTTTACTAGCTAATTGATTCATTTGCATCAAATTAAATTTTTATTTACCTGATGAATCTGTTATTTACTACAAATATTTTGAAATCCAGTGATTTACTTTAATTCTTTTCGTAAAATTGCTATTTATTAAAATTTCTCAATTAAAAAACATCAATCATCTTAGTTGTTATTAATAAAAGATGGATCTCGTGATATAAGATTCATAAAGGATCCACGTTTTACTAGTAATAGTGGTGTTTATAATAATTTTTCATATTTTGTGTTCCGTCACATAATATATTCCTAAAATTTTCAAGTTTTAAGGTTGTTGCTTTTATTCAACCACAATTCACCTTTTTTTTATTTTTTATTTTTTATTTTTTTATTTTTTTGCTAAAGCAGTTCACTTGGTTTAAATGTGGAGGATTGTCCGTGGGCCTCAGTTGGGCTCACCTACTCGGAGATGTACTGTCTGCTTCGACCTTCGTCAAGACATGGGCCCAGATCATGGCTGGTCACGTGCCAGAAAAGCCTCTCCACGTGCCAAGATGTGCGAAATTACCGGAGGACTCCTCACCTCATTTGCTAATTCCCAAGAGGCCATTTTCGACGAAGGAGCTGGACCCAGTAGGGAACCACTGGAAACTAACCGTTAATAACTGCCAAAACATGAGGACTCATTCTTTTAGTGTCACCTCCAAACAACTGGACCTTCTGATGTCAAACACGTGCGGTAAAAAAGCAGCTAATTTTTCCCGATTTGAGATACTCTCCGCGGTGATATGGAAATCCTTATCCCGGATAAGGGAAAACATGGGGACGAAGATGGTGACAGTTTGTTGGTATGATTCCTCTCATGGTGTAGAAAATAATGAAATTCCCAACAACAAGAGTATGATGATGAGCACTGTCGAAGCAGATCTTGAAGCTGATGTTCCTGAATTGGCGTTTTTAATTTCGAAGAAAAGGAGAGTTGAGAATTATGCAATTGAAAAGATGGTTGGGAAGGAGATCGATCAGAAATTAGTTGACTATTTTGTTTACGGAGCCAATCTAACATTTGTAAACTTAGAAGAGGCAGACATTTATGGGGTGGAAGTGAAGGGACAAAAACCGGTTTTTGCAAGCTACACTATTGACGGGGTTGGCGAGGAAGGGCTTGTTTTGGTGCTCCCTGCAGGGCCAAAGTATGGCCATGAAGGGGATGATCCCAATGGGCGAACGGTGACCGTGGTCTTGCCCAAAGATGAAATTGCACGTCTTGAAAATGAGCTCAGAGCACATTGGACTATTGCTTGAAAGTCATTTGGTAACGTTTTGAAAATGATTTCTTTTAGGGTGTGAAAATAAAACAAGAGTATATTTAGAAATGGTACTAAGATGATTTCTGTATTTGTATTTGGTTGTGTATTTTAGAGAAATTGATGGGTATTGATTTATGCTCTTTCCTTAATCAGGTAATCAGGTGAGTGTTGTAAATCAATTATAAATGTACAAGGATGACATTTTAATCCATAATAGGGGGTATAGAGATAATATATGGGTATGAGAATGAGTACGGGGATTAAAGTTAACCCATCATGCATATGTTCACCCTTATAAAAATATACGTACGATGCTTAAGAGAATGTAGCAATGAAGTTGACAAATAAGCCCAAAATAGCCAGATTCGAAGAGGAAGAAGAATTAAATTTTTAGTGTTTTGATGTTTTAGTTTGTTTTATGAATTTAGTTTATGGATTTTTGGAATTTGGATTTACTTTTACTATTTCAATTTCATTTTTAGTTACATTTGTAATTATTTTACTAAATTTTATGAAGATTTTTAATGAAATCTGTTTTGAGTTTTTTTTTTAATAGATAAATGAGTTTTTTTTTAATATAGCACCTTCAAAGAGGATTATCTGCTCCTGCACACTCAGGGATGGGGCCAGTATTTTATTTTAGTGGGGGCACAAATAAATTTAAAATCTTACGATTAAAATAAAAATTATTGACAAAACAAATTCTAGTGTTATCACACAATAAAGTTTTATTGAGTATTTGAGAATAATAACGATGGTACTCATGAAATTTTTTATATTTGAAGGTGTTGCACTATAATTTTATATAAAACTAAAACACAATTTACATTACTAAAATTTTAATTTATTTAATGTAATAAGCCGATGATAAGTCTTAAGTTTTTTTTATTTTTTTGTGCATCGATCACTAATTAATTATGAAAAGATAAATTTTGAAATAGTTATAAATGGTATTTACATTTTTTAAACAACCATATTCTAAATAGAACAATGTAGTAATCATTGGATGTTAAAGCTAATAGAATTTGGTGAGCATATTATAAACTTTTTATAAAAAATTACAGAGAAAATAAGAAAAGTGTAGATAAATAATAGTGAGAGAGGCAATGAAGAGTTTTTTTTAACTGAATGCATGAAGTAAATTAAAGGAAATTTTTTTTATTGGGGACAAATATTGAAAAAAGACTAAAATCTAGGGTAGAATTGAAATTATTTTTTGGCCAGTGGGGGCACATGCCCCCACTAGGCCCTTACTGGTCCGTGAATGCTCACACCCATATTAAATTAACTAGGTATGGGATAAAAAAACATGTAGATATAAAGATGGGGAAAGTATACACATCATGTCATGTCTTATCGTCATTTCTATATAGGCACGAAATTCATACATCGCTAATTAATAAACACCCAATGTAAGATGTATTTTGTTTCAAACTTGAAGTTGGCTGTTTGAACTCTATATAATTTTGTGAAGTTACTATTAAATTACAGTATTTTTAATTATTATTACGGTTTTTCCATTCGGAATGCACTAATTTTTGAGTGTGCAATTTTAAGGGGATGCAAAACAACTTCCATGTACTGTGGAACACTACAATCTCTTACCAGCCATTTGTGGGCTCTTGACACCTACTTGGAGCCGCCACCAACTGGCAACGCGGGAGGCTTTTTTAATTAAAAAAGAAAAAATCGATGCATTTGTCATGAAAAAAAATTCAATTTTGATTGGCATTTTATATGAAATTAAAATAAAATTTGTTAGGCATAAAAAAAGATAAAACAGTTTTCATTTTTATAAAATCTACACAAGTTTCGAAATTCGAAATATGTGAAATAAGGATTTTTTTTCCCCATTGTGAAAGGACATTACTAATTTGGAATAGGATGTTGATCAAAATCAGGCAAATCTTTGTTTATCATAAAATATATTGCATATATACATAGCACTTTCTTGTAATTACTGAAATGGGAAATGCAAAATGATATTTATCTAACATAATGTTGGCATTGAAAAATTACATATATAATTTGAACTTGGGAAGGGGAGATACAAAATCTGTATTATATGATAAAGTCAAGTGTAAAATTATCACTAAATTAAACTGTATTTGCAATCATGTTATCATTATATTTTTCAAGTTATTATTGTTATTTAAAAAAAAAAAAAAGATTTCCTAGTTTTTCTAGTTGTTCTCCTTGATACTTGGTGCTTATAATTTTTGCATTAAAAAAAGGGTCAATTTTTAAGATTATTCACCTTTTTACTTATTTGTTATCGTGTATCGTTTACTTGTCCTCTTCAGTAAGTCGTTTTCAGATTGTCGTTGTTAATGTTTCCCAAATTTTATGTTCTTGTTGTCGTTTCTACTTTTTTTTCCTTCAAATGATTGTCGTTTCTGCTTATCTCTCTTCTATTTGTTGATGGTCTCTTCGACTTGTCGTTTTCCATATTTTGTCGTTTTACTAATTGGTTGTGGCTGATAATTCTTTTGTCGTTTTTAACTGTGCTCTTTGAGTTATCGTTTTTTGGTCTATATATAGTTGTTTGTGGGCGTGGGTCGTTTTTATATGTTTATGTAGTTTCTACCGTGATTGTTGTTTTTAATCAGTTGTTTATTATTATCGACATCGTCTTTCGTTTGTTCTTCTCTTCGACTAGTCGTTTTTCAGATAACGGTCCTTTGTACTAATTGAATGTCGTTTTATCTATATTGTATCGTTTTTGCTACAGTGACACAACACTAAACAAAGGACTACGTGTTGCTTTTTAATTCTAAAATCCAATTACGAAATTAAAAGACCTAAATCCTAATATATATCCTAAATCCTTATATATATATATATATATATATTAAAACCCGGTTCTTTTTTCTTCTAAGGATTTATGTCCTTTTAATTTTACAATTTTGTGTTTGTTAATACGTTTTCAGACTAATGAAACGATGTCTCAAAAATATCACGAGGGACCTTGAATGACATATTTTATACTGACAAGATATTATTTTAAACCTCCTTCTATGGTAAAACCTCATAAATAATGTGTTTTTTTATAGTTTGATGTGGTCAAAATCATATCACGATTTAAAAAATATATATTTATGCAAATTAATTTTTATAGAGATCAGATGGTTGAAAAACATAATGTATTTGTTTTAGGTCTTGCCTTATAAAAACTCTTGTAATATTGTTGTTTTAAAATAAGTAGTTTTAAAATAAATAGATAAATCCCAAACAAGTGCTCATATATCTTATTAGAGACATGAAAGTATCTAGAAGATACAATTAATGGTGGAAAAATGATTTCAATCACAAAATGTCGATTCCATCCAAAGAGCAAGTTAAATTAAATTTGAAGTCATTAAAAACAATTAATGATATAGATAACCAAACAGTTTGGAGTAAAAGACAAGACAAGACAAAATAATTCATGTTAATAATAAAGAAGATATAATCGTGACTATAATACCTGCAATATAAGAATATATGAAAATTAACAAAGAAAAAGTAAATCCGGATTTAAGATTTTTTTGAAGTAAAAGGAATTGGATTACCTGTTATTTGAGAAAATAGATATCCAAAGAAATAGTGCGATAATGGAAAGAAGAATTAAAAAAAAAAAAAAAAAAAAAAAAAAAGACGGCGCGTTCTTTCACATTTCCAATCAATCGGTTTGTACAGTAGTAATTCCCAAAGTGATTAATTTCAAAAATCAAAAATAACACTTCTGAAAAAAAAAAAAAAATGTAACACCGCCACAATCAGAAGAATCCTCTAAAAAAGGGTCCCACCAACTACTACAAAGGGTAAAATACCTGAAATACCCTTTTCCACTTACTTACCAAAATATCTGCATAGATTTTTTCACAACCCTTAAAATAAAAAAAAAAAAAAAGAAGAGAGGGTACGAAGAAGAGAGAGAGAGAGGGAAAATTGCAGCTCCACTATGCCGCGGCGCCGGCACGAGCACCGGCGTATGTACCCATCCAAGCTGTAATCGTGGTGGCAAGCACCAAACAAAGGTTTGCCGTTTGGCTCTAGCCACCCAACCCACACCAGCCCCCACGCGAGACCCACCAGGAGACCCACCTCCGCCTCTCCGTAACAACCGCCATGCTCTCCGAAAATCTGCTCCTCGGGCCCTTTCGCTTCCACGCAAGCCAACTCCCTTTTCTTTTGACATTTTTCTCTCTGATTTGCTCCCATGCCATTGCAAAACAACATTTGCCCTCCGTAACAATAAGAAGTAGAAGAAAAAGCTCCCACAAAAAACAACTCTCTCCCCCACTATTTTTGCCTTTTGAAGTCATGGAATTATGATATTTGCAGTTTTGAGTGTACTTTGATTCTTATTTTTCCTTTCATGGGGAAGATTGGAGGAAGCTCCTGGTTGAGACCGGTCAAAAGGGCTTTCAGGTCTCCCACTAAGGAGGCTTCTCATGAGTAACGAACCAGCAGAAGAATAGAAGAACATGATGAACAAGAGGAAGACGAAAATGGTTCTTTTTGTGTGTGTGTGTGTGTGTACATTTTCTTTTAGTTTAGTTGGAGAAGTGGGAAAAAAAATTACATATATTTTTTAAATTATGTTTTGGTAGAAGAGAGGAAAGCGCAGATGGATCTTTAGGAAGCATTTGAATCAGCGTGTACGGGCAATCTAACTATTAGGAGTAATGTTGATTGTTATCCATTTATTTTGATGTATTTTGTCATTGTTCAAACATGTATGGGCATGGAGATTTATATTATTATGAACGTTTTTTTAGCTTCACGGTCAAGATAAAAATTGCCAGCGGTCATTATAAAAATGATCAATGTTAGACCAATTCAATACAACAATACCAACCAGGAAATGTTGCAAAAGAACCATATATATATATATATAATTCCATTTAAAATAATTATCATATAATACTATATATGTTACAAAATGAATAATGTGAACAAATAGTACTTAAACTAATGACCATGCTAAGAATTACCAATGGTCATTAAAAAATGACTCCAGCTAAATTAATTCGTTACAACAATGGCAATTAGAGGTGGGAATTTGGGCTGGGCCAAACGGGCCGGCCCGTGGCCCGTAATTTTGGCCCGGTCGGTGGCCCGACCCAGCCCAAATTTTATGGGCCCGGTAAAAGCCCGGCCCTATAGTTAGGCCCAGGCCGGGCTCTCCCTCTAGGCCCGATGGGCCGGCCTGGCCCGGCCTGAAAATTTAAGCCCGATAGGCCGACCCAGCCCGCTCATTATTTAAAAAAAAAAAAAAAACTTTTAACAAAATGCCCTTATTTTTTAACAAAGTATAAATTTTTTTTATTTTTTATCTAAGATAAAATATTAAGATAAATTATTAAATTATCAAAAATATACAAATTTATTCAAAAATTATAAATAAAAAATAAAATTAAAAAAAATGATCCGGGCCGGGCCGGACCTATGTTCCAAAACTTCGGCCCGGCCCGGCCCGGCCCGAAGTTTTGGAATGGCCCGTCGGGCTCGGGCCGGGCGGCCCGAATTCCCAGGTCTAATTAGGGGTGACAATTCGTGTCGTGTTCGGGTCCACGGGTCCAACCCGAACATGACCCGTTCTTTTCGTGTCAATTTCGGGTGACCCAAATTTGACCCGTTCGCTATTTGTGTCGTTTTCGATTCGCAAAATTCGTGTCGTTTTCGATTCGTGTTGCGACGCGTATTGCCATTCGTGTCGTGTTCGGGTCGTATTCGGTCCAACCCGAACACGACCCGTTCTTTTCCGTGTCAATTTTGGGTGACCCGAATTTGACCCGTCCACTATTCGTGTCGTTTTCGATTCGTAAAATTCATGTCGTTTTCGATTCGTGTCGTCGTGTCGCGACCCGTATTGCCACCCCTAGGTCTAATGGCAATCAAGAAATATTGCAACAGAAAAAAATGCAACTTCATTTAAAATAATCATCATAGAATACTATATATGTTACAAAACGAATACTATGAAAAAAAAAAAAAAGTACTTAAATTGACGGTCATGATAAGAATTATCAACAGGTCATTATAAAAATGACCTCATGTTAAACTAATCTATTACAACAATGCTGATTAAGAAATATTGCAACAGGCAAATAAATATAATTTTATTTAAATTAGTCATCTTATAATAATATATATGTTACAAAAAGAATATTGTGAGAAAATAAGTACTTAAATTGGCAATCATGATAAAAATTACCAATGGGTCATTATAAAAATGACATCTTGCTGAACCAATTTATTACAACAATGCTAATCAGTAAATATTGCAACAGGAAAAATGTATTATTTTGTTTAAAATAATCATCATATAATAATATATATATATATCTTACAAAAATGAATACTATAATAAAATAAGTACTTAAACTGACGATCATAATTAAAATTACCAATGAGTCATTATAAAAATGACATCCTGCGAAACCAATTTATTACACCAATGCCAATCAGAAAATATTGTAACTAAGAAAAAAATATAATTTTGTTTAAAATAATCATCATATAATAATACATATATATCTTACCAAGCGAATACTATAATAAAATAAGTACTTAAATTAATGATCATAATTAAAATTACCAAATAGAAAGACCTATTTTGGACCAATTACTATTCATTCAACATGATATAACACTTAAAACCACGAACACTTTTATTGAAACAGTCCATAGTTGGGAATCCAACAACTAATTGATACATATTAAAAATTTGCTTGACAGATGAACATCATTCTTCTTTAGATAGTGGTAGAAGAAAGCGCCACTATCACACTAGATCTTTACAGGAGCCATTCCAACTTCAAAAGCATATTTTAGGAGTAAAGTCTTCTTGTGTAGTCTTGACCCAAGAACAATATTTATATACAACTCTATGAGGCCAAGATAAGATGTGGTAATGTGTACCATTACTCCTTTCATTTTACCAACTAACATATTTCTAATTATGGTCCCATTATCCATTGTAATTGATGAACACAAAAACCTAAACAATTTCAGACAATAAAAATTAATCAATACTGTAATTACTTCAAGTAAAATTTTATGTTTACTACATAGTATAATGACCACTTGTAGCATAAAATATTACCATCACCAAAGTTCATAATATGGAAGAGAATCAGTGTCCATGACTAATGATAATCTAGAAAATTTCAAAGTGCCAATAGTTTTTGCGGATTCGTACCCTATTAATCTCAAGCCAGTCATTTTTTCACTCGTTTCGGATAACATATGAAACAACAACATTCAATCCATGTTTTTTAATTTTGCTTTGATTACTAGCAACTAAAGTGAAAAATTTAAAAAAAAAAAAAAAAAAAAAACAGTTGAAAAAGACTTAGGCTCCGTTTGGGATAACATCTCTAAATATCACTTTACCATTTGAGTTTTTAATTTCCAACTCTATATTAAACTTTCTCTTTTTTCTATTTTCAAAAAAATCAAATTTAAAAGTTCATAACTTTTTCATTTCAAATCAAAATAAGATGATTTTTTTATCAGAATACTTGTGTCGATTAGACAAATAAGATAAAATCAATTTTGTATATTTTTCCTAAACATATTTTAAATTTTTGTATTATTTTTTTTATTACATAATTTTTTTTAAATTTTCTTCCTAAACATTTATTTCTAACCCAATCTTTAAAACATCATTTGTAGATATTTCTCAAACGGCCCTTAGAATGCAACGACAAACACAACCATTCCAATATGTAAAAAAAGTTATTAAAAAAAAAAAAAAAAAAAAAAAAAAGGCTCAGATCTAGACAAGAAACTAACATAGTTGATTTGCAAGCTCCCTCCTCAAAAACCTATGAAGGCGCCACTCCAAAAAGAGAGCAGTGAGAGAGAAAGAGAATGAGGAGAGAGAAAGAGAAAGATGAGAGAGAGAGAGAGAGAGAGAGGGCGCAGTGAAGAGGAGGGGAGGGAGATTTTGCGGTGTTTTCTAATTATGCTTTGATCTGCAAGGATATTTTTGACAATTCAGTTTCACCTCAAAACTTGGTTATGATGTGACGGTGCTATATTTGAAAATCCTTAAAAAAAGTGTTAAAATTAAAATTATTTTTTCAGAGGTACTATATTTAAAATTAACCCAGTTCCCAACCAACTACCTGTTTTTGTTTGCTAATAATGGAATGCGTTGAAGTTTTAATGATAAGATGATGATAAATGGAAGGAAGATTCGACATCATGGGCGTGGAGCACCAATTAGCTTCAACGACTTTTAACAGTGTCAACGACGTGATTGAAAATAAATCCAAGCCAAAGGCATTCAAAATAAATAAAAATAAAATAAAATAATACAAAGAAGGGTAAATTGTTAGTTAAGGTATTATTTGGGATTTAAGTTTAAACTTAAAATTTTTATCTCAGTTTTTATCTTTTTCTAAAAAATTTTTCTGTCTTTTCTGAAATTTTTTTTTTATCTTTTCTGAAAAGTCAACAAAAAT
This sequence comes from Ficus microcarpa, assembly GCA_025413485.1. Taxonomy (NCBI): domain Eukaryota; kingdom Viridiplantae; phylum Streptophyta; class Magnoliopsida; order Rosales; family Moraceae; genus Ficus; species Ficus microcarpa. Next base: position 53,129,747 of record CM046377.1, on the reverse strand, counting down.
TACTATTTAAACTTAAAATTTTTAACTCAAACCCATTCACCAAACGGACCCTTACTCTCTAAAGTTTTAGGTTTGTACAATTTGATTCATAAATTTTCTTTTATTGAATGTCCCTAAATTATTAGGAAGTTACTACAATAGTTGTTTCCGTTTTTTTTTTTAATAAAATCCGTTGAATAACGTAACTTTTTGACCAAATTATTAACAGATTCCATTTAAAAATCAATAAAAATGACGATTATAGTAACATTTTAATAGTTTAAAGGCAATATAACTAGGAAAAAGAAAAATCGAGATCAAAATTATACAAAATTAAAAGTTTAAAGATTAAGCATATGTTTGGATCAAAGGTTCAATTCAATTCAAACCCAAAAAATTCAATTCATTTATGTCTTTTTTTGAAAAATCAATCTCAATTTCATTATTTAAGTTTTTGCAACTCAAACTTTAAAATCCATAATTTTGGATATATAACTCTAAAAGAGATGAATTTTTTTTTAAATTATATAAAATTTCGATATGAATGAAATAAATTTCATAGTAACACTTTTTTTCTGAGCACATTTTAATATTTTACATTTTTTAGTTTCTATAGTTTAAATATTTCATCAAATACACGTTCAATTTAACTTAATTTAAACATAAAAAATTCAGTTTTAATCTATGCATGATACACATGCTAAGCAAGCAATTTTACCCTGAAAAAAAAAGGAAGGAAGAAAAATTACGACTAGGGGGCGTAATGGGAAAAAGAAGAGAAGAAAACTTGACGCAAATTCAATTTTCTAAAAAAAGTAATGTCACGTGAAAACTGTTCAATTATTGTCAACGCAAAAAAGTGCCGATTGATTGCTGTCAAAAGACATCAAAAAGGTTAACAGCACAACTTTGACGCCTCAATTTTCACAAAAAAAGAAAAAAAATTATTAAAAAAAAAAAAAAGACAAAACAAAAAAGAAAAAATTTCTGGTCAAAATCTCAACTCTCTTGCTCTCTTGTTCACCAGCCTATCTATGTAGAGAGAGAAAACCTAGAGCGAGAAATTTCCTGAACCATCGAGGTCGATTCGATTCGGCGGGCTCGGAGCTCCGAATTTGGATTGCATCGGAGTTTTTGTCGCCGGCGATGAGTTCGAATTCGGAGCTGGTGCGGACTCTGGAGTCGTTGCTGGGGGTTTCGTTCGGGGGTTCGGTGACGGACTCGGTGATCGTGATCGCCACGACCTCCGTCGCGCTGATTCTTGGAGTTTTGGTACTGGTTTGGCGGAGATCGTCGGATCGGAGCAGAGAGCTGAAGCAGGTGGTGGTGCCGAAGCCGCTGGTCAAGGACGAAGACGACGAGGTTGATGTCGCTTCTGGTAAGACCAAGGTCACCGTTTTCTATGGAACTCAGACTGGTACCGCCGAGGGATTTGCCAAGGTTAGAGGCCAAGGCACATCCTTTTTTTGTTTTTCATTGTAATTACAGTGTTTGGTATGATTTTCCTTGCCGGTTTTTGGATTCTGAAATCGTGTTCTCTGGTTATCAAGTTTGGATCAAGGCTTTGACTTGAAGCCTGTGTTGAATTTTCTCGGAAGTAGCCATTGATTTTTCGAACAGTTTCGGACATTGCTGTGGTAGTTTGTGCCGTTCATGTAATGCTAAAAAGGGGATTGCTTGAATTGTTGAATTGAACTCTTTGGGGAAAATTTCTCTCTTAATGTGTTTAGTTTTCAATTGCAACCTCCACCCTCTATAACTGAGCCAGGTATAGAGTTTTATCAAGAATTGTGTACCAGCTACAGTACATGAATAATGCATTAGTGCCATAAAGTGCGAGAAGAAATGTCTTGCCATTTTCTGTTAAATATGGTTAAAGGTTGTTTTAGTTTATTATGTTTTTTTAGAACATGGCCTGAGCTTTAATTTCATGTATATCGAATCCAATTCTCTCTTGATATGTTCGTCAAAATCTGATCCGTCTAATTGATATCCTTTCCTCTGAGTTTCTTCAATAGGCTTTGGCTGAAGAGATCAAGGGAAGATATGAAAAGGCAGCTGTCAAAGTTGTTGACCTGGTACGTGGGGAGGAATTTTTTACTTGATGTCGTAGAATTGCGGGAGACTGGGCATTTCGGATATATAATTTGGTATCTCACATTATATTCGATTTAAATAGGATGATTATGCCGCGGACGATGATCAGTATGAAGAAAAACTCAAGAAAGAGACTTTGGCGTTTTTCATGGTGGCTACGTAAGATAAACACTTTAATTTAACTGACTTTTGAAATTTAAAATCTTTCTGGTTGCAAGCTAAGGTGTCTCTAATATTTGGGCTTACATTCTAGTTATGGAGATGGAGAACCAACTGATAATGCAGCAAGATTTTATAAATGGTTTACTGAGGTTAGTAGACGTTTAAAACTTGCATAACATTTGAATGGTGGCATTTTCAGTTTTCTTTTTGTTAGATATATCTTACTTTGAAATATTCTTCAGGGAAACGATAAGGGTACCTGGCTTCAACAACTCAAATATGGCGTTTTTGGTCTGGGTAACCGACAATATGAACACTTCAATAAGGTAAATTTGGGTGTATGCTTTTGCTTATCCTTATTTTTGGGTGATTTTTATGGTGATTTTTATGAACACTTCAAATATGGTGATTTTTATCGTCTGATGGAACTGTTTTGAAACAGATTGGGAAGGTGATTGATGAGCAACTGAGTGAACAAGGTAGTAACAAGCCGATTTAAGCTTGATTGCTGATATTCTTGAAATTCTAAAGCCTTTAGTCACATGCATATTCTAATTGTTTGGCTGCTTGTGTTTATTTACTTGTAACTCTTCTCTCTCTAATATTTTACGTTGTGGTTTGATATCTACTTATGATTTGCTTTAGAATTATTCATGTAACTGTTGCATAATTGTTTGCATGACCTAGTCCTGATATTCTTCTAAATCTTCCTTATGTGGTTTGATGCAGGTGCAAAGCGTCTCGTTCCAGTTGGTCTAGGTGATGATGATCAGTGCATTGAGGATGATTTTTCTGCATGGTATGTTGCAGTCCTGCATTTGCATTCTTTTCTGTGGCGCAATAATTTTGGGAACACTTTGTTTCACATGAGTATCTGTACATTTGCCATTATCTAGGAGAGAATTGGTATGGATTGAGTTGGATCAAATACTTCGAGATGAGGATGATACAACTACTGTATCTACTCCATATACAGCTGCAGTTCCTGAGTATCGGGTTGTTGTTCATGATCCTAGTGTTGCCACTCTGGGGGATAATTACTTAAATATGCCAAATGGAAACTCTTCTTTTGATATCCATCATCCTTGCAGGTATCCAAAACATATGGCCTTTTCTGTTCTTCCAAAGATATTTTGTTTGTTTTTGCAATACTATTCTGTTCCTTTTTCCTTTATAAACATTTTCAATAACTAAGTTTGACGTTTGATCTTTTGGATGAAGAGTAAATGTCGCGGTCCAGAAAGAGCTTCACAAGCCAGAGTCAGATAGATCCTGCATACATCTGGAGTTTGATATATCTGGAACTGGTATAACGTAAGTTCCTTACATATTCTCCACTTCTGCTAGAGACTTGTTCCATGCCTTCCAAAAGAGCATTCAGACGGAGGGGAAAAATGTGAAACATGGAATTTAATTTAGTCAGTGAGAAATAGAGTTATTTTCATTCTAATACCTGAACCTTTGACCTTTATTTCCTAGTAAAAAATGTTTCAACAATCAGCATTACCCATTTTAAAGAGATTTGAAGGTGGGCCACTGTATAGTTTGTTCCGGCAAGTAGGCTGTTAAATTACGTTGAACTTCAAAAATTCTGATCAGAGAATGTTTAACGACTGAGAGTGAGTTATTGAGGATTCATCACCATCTGGAAGTTTTATGGGGTTTGTTGTGCCTAAGCCCATTAAAACCAACATGCATAAACTTTGTTTTGTAGCAGATAGTATAATTGGCATTAGTGTTTTTGTATTTACTATTTCTCTCTCTAGTTTTGTTATTAATTAAATGATGATTATTTTCCTTTCTTTTTCCTCAGATATGATACAGGAGACCATGTGGGTGTTTATGCTGAGAATTGCGATGAAACAGTTGAAGAGGCTGCAAAGTTGTTGGGTCAACCTCTAGATCTGCTATTCTCTATCCACACTGACAATGAAGATGGTTCTTCCAGTGGAAGCTCATTGCCTCCACCTTTCCCTGGTCCCTGCACACTGCGCAGAGCATTAGCATGTTATGTTGATCTGTTAAATCCGCCTCGAAAAGTATGTTCAAGAATTTTAGATTTTGTGAATCGCCCCCAACACAAAAAAAAAAAAAAAAAAAAAAAAGTTTTATATGTAGGTATATATTGCCTCTTAAATAGTTCCTAACAATTATTTGCGTCACCAGGCTGCTCTAATTGCTTTGGCTGCACATGCTGCTGAACAAAGTGAAGCTGAAAAACTTAAGTTCCTATCATCACCTCAGGGAAAGGTTTGTCTATCATGAAACCTGTCATTTCCATTCTGTTATTCTCAACTATGCTTTGTTTTGTTTTCTTAATGTTGGTCATGCTTCTCTGTTATTCAGGATGAGTACTCAAAATGGGTTGTTGGAAGTCAGAGAAGTCTTCTTGAGATTATGGCCGAGTTCCCCTCAGCAAAGCCTCCTCTTGGTGTATTTTTCGCTGCAGTAGCCCCTCGCTTACCGCCTCGTTACTATTCAATCTCATCTTCACCAAGGTTTTTTGTTTTGCTCTATTAGTATTTTAGAGAGTTTAATGGAAAATTTGAAAGCTTAATAGTGTTTTTTTCCCTTCGGTACAGGTTTGCCCCCCATCGTGTTCATGTTACATGCGCTTTAGTATATGGTCCAACTCCTACTGGCAGAATTCACAAAGGAGTGTGTTCAACCTGGATGAAGGTACTTTTATGCTGTGAATATATGTATATATTTTCTGATGATCTTTTATCCCACCATAATAATAACCATATATTTATATATATATATATATCTATTTATCCCACCATAATAATAATCATTCTGGTTTGTGAAATGCCCAAATCTGTTATCACCTCTTTGAAGACAGTTTAGCTTTAATTGTATCTAAACTTAAGTTTGAATAAAATCAGAATGCAGTGCCTCTTGAGAAGAGCCAAAATCCTAGCTGGGCTCCTATTTTCATTAGGCAATCTAACTTCAAGTTACCAGCTGATCCTTCAATCCCAGTTATCATGGTGGGACCCGGAACGGGCTTAGCACCTTTCAGAGGATTTTTACAGGTATGGAACTACTTTTTCATTTTCAACTTCTTACACATATTTCTATGTTTATGAAGGAACAAGTGTACTAATTTTCCTTTCCTTTCCTTTTCCAGGAGAGAATGGCCCTCATAGAGGAGGGTGCTCAACTTGGTCCTGCAATTCTATTCTTCGGATGTAGAAATCGCCGAATGGTAAGGAACATTTCCTCTGTGAGTCATGGCTTGTTGACATCTCTTCGGAAACATTATGCTCCTGTGCTGTATGTATCCTAATTTTTTCTTTGTTTTTGTAGGATTTCATTTATGAGGACGAGCTAAACAAATTTGTTGAACGAGGTGTGATCTCGGAATTGGTGGTTGCATTTTCACGGGAGGGGCCACAAAAAGAGTATGTTCAACATAAGATGATTGACAAAGTAAGTATTATCAGGAAAACAGTGCCTGCTATTGGTGAGAATCATACACTAGAATCTGCATCTAATTAATATTCCATGTGCAGGCATCTTATATCTGGAGCCTGATATCACAAGGGGGATACTTTTACGTATGTGGTGATGCCAAAGGCATGGCTAGAGATGTTCATCGGACTTTGCATACCATAGTCCAGCAGCAGGTGCTAATTATTCTCTCTCTCTCTCTCTCTCTATATATGTATATATATTTACACTTATTTTCACGTCTATGTATGAATCTATCACACACGTGCACATGCTCTCAAAAAAATTCTGATGGCTGGTAGTTTTACATCTTGTAAACACAACCGACGCAACATGCATAGCCAGTGTTACGACTAAGTTGTTTCTCTTGCTCAAATACGCAAGAATACTTTGGACCACTCACCATCATAGCTCCAGGGTGACCCTAGCTGCAATTTTGCTGAAATGGGTCATTTTGAGGTCAATGTACTGAGATCCTATAACCTCATTCGTCCTAAATTTCAGGAAAACGTGGACTCAACAGAGGCAGAATCAATAGTTAAGAAACTCCAGACGGACGGACGATATCTGAGAGATGTCTGGTGATATCTCTGACTTTCTAAACTGTCTTTGTCGTCTGTGACATGCTTAAAACACAACTTCCTCAAGCTCAGGCTTCCCCTGGTAAATTTCTGTCCTGTTGAGATAGTAGCAGCCAGCAGATTTGGACAACAGTGCTGGAAACTGAAACTGGTTTTCCTCAAAAAAGTTTAAATTATTATCTAGGTGATTTTTTTTTCTTTCTTATTTTTCATCCTCCTGGACTTTTCTTCCCTTTGTTTTTCCCCTAAAAAGGATTATTTAATTCTAGGACAAAAGAATATTAGCTAGTTACAAGGATTCAAAAATATATTTTATGCCAAACTTAGGCTGGTTCTGGATGGCATTGTACGAATAATTAGCAAATAAGGGTATAATAGTATAAGGTTGAAGTCTGATTATTGGGGGTGAAATTATTTTTTATTTTTCAGCTTACTTGAATTTTTTGTTGACTAATGGAATTGCTACTTTTTGGAAGTAGAACCGAATATGGGATTGTTTTTCAGTCTCCTGGGCTTGAGCTCGTATCAACTTGTTATGACCATGGTTGGATCAGTGATGGTCATTATTTGGTTTATGATGTGCCTTTGAAAGCGACGCCGTATTGATCACATGTTTAAGTGTAAATTTACCTTGGCATAATTCATCCAAGCATTTTCAGTAAGATGGCAGAGCATGTTTCAAGGAGGGGGAAAAAAAAAAGAAAAAAAAAGATATGAGAGTGTGTAAGTTGCTTCAGTTTATTGTCTTTTCTCAAAGAAAATGTCGTTTCTATAAGTCGTCAATTTTATAGCCTATGTCGTTTTTATAATCCTGTCTCTCGCAACGGTTATACTGTTTTTCTGTCTTATCGTTTCAAAACTTTATGTAGTTTTAAATGTTTATTTCAACGTTTAATTGGAGAGATAATGTGGTTTTATATGTTGACATCTTCATAGGTAATTGTCGTTTAGATAGTTTGGGGTCATTTTGTTAATGTCGCTTTTTGGCCTGATCGTTTTAAAACTTTATGTCGTTTATAAGTTTATTTCAACATTTATTGGCGGGATAATGTTGTTTTCTAAGTAGACATCTTTATCGGTAATTGTCATATCGTTTTAAAACTTTATGTTGTTTTAAAGGTTTATTTCTACGTTAATTGGCGAGATAATGTTGTTTTCTAAGTTGACACCTTCATAGGTAATTGTCGTTCAGATAGTTTTGGCCGTTTTGTTATGTCTCTTGAGGTTGTGGTTTCTACTACTAAAGTGCCCTTTTGAAATCAATTTCGTTTCTACTGTCGCTTGTGGAGGACTATGGAGACGTTGTCGTTTTTTTTCAAATGTCGTTTTTGTACGTTTATGTACTATCCAATGTTTATCGTTTTTCCGTTTTCATATTCTTTTTCCCAAAGATTAAGTCGTTTTTCTACGTTGCTGTCGGGTTAAAGGTATTTTTCGTTATTAGCAGAAATAAGGTCGCTCTCCATGTTTGTCGTATTCTCATTCTGTTTTTTCTTTTTTTTTTCAATGTTTACGTTGTTTTCTATGTTTGTGTTGTTTTCGGAGCTTATTTTCAACGTCTACGTTTTTCCGTAGGTTGTTGTTGTATATGTGTATAGTTATATTGTTTATTTAAAGTCGCTCGTTGATATTTCTACAATGATGTCGTTTTAAAAAATCAATGTCGTATCCAGCTACTGTTGTTCGTTAAATGTTGTGTTGTTTAGATCAAGTACCTTTCGTATAGTTGTCGTATTTTGCAATATCATTGTTTAGTTTACTGTCGTTTGTCATGGGTCTTGTCATTTACAACGATTTTGCAAATTTCGTCGTTTCATCCTTCTAAGGTTATTGGCTTATGGTCTCTGATTTTTAACTTTCAAACCAATCTTGTCATTCATAGTCCTAAAAATCAGTTTATATTTAGGATAGAATAAACATTAAAAAGATGCATTAGTTAGACAAGTTATTTTGCGTAAAAAACTTCATACACAAAAGATTTCAATGCATAAAAAGTTAGCACGATAACATGATTGACATTCCATCTTTATTCAAGTAAAATTGGTGTTATGACATATTATTTAAATATCATTAAATTTAATTGTGAACAAGTCACATATTAGTTTGGTGATATTTTCCTACTTAAAAATATTGATAAAATGAAAAATCAATGCAGTTATATTTTTCCCAAAACTTAGTGCAATTTACATTACAAACTTAACAAAAGCAAATTTGAATCGATATTTACTTATATTTATCTAAAATTGCCAAAAGAGAATGGGCACATTCAAAAACAGCAAATTTGACAAAATTTTTGACCTTACAGTGAATGTCACTTTTTTGTTGATCATGTTGGCGTGTGCTTGACAAACGTTATCTAAATTTCTAATTGGAGAAAAAGAAATAAACAACTCAAATAATGTCGAAATCTGAAGCAATTTGTATGCATCCATAAATGAAAATTAAAAAAAAAAAATTTGTAAAACTTATAGAATATTAAATCTAACACTTCTAAGGAAATTTTTCATGCTTTTGCCTAAATTTTTCACAAATTTATTTTGCGATATCGGTGCGGTAGTTTAAAATTGTAAGTTGACTCTAATATTTAAATCAAGTATCAAGCACTTAAGGGTTAGTGTTGTTGCAAATGTCCTAACCTAATTTAATATTTTTCTACCTTAGTTATTTACTAGTTGTAGGCACGTGACATGCACAAGTTTAATCAATTTATTAAATAAAAAATTAATTATAAGGTATTATTAGCAAATAGTTGTTAATAGAATATTAAGGAGAAAATAATAAAGTAGCAACAAATTGGAGGAGTTAGCAAATCATGCAGAAAATTAATTGGGTGGTGTTATGAGAAAATAATAATTGAGATAGGCAAAAAAAAAAATTAAAAGTTAAAAAAGATGAAAGAAAGCAAACAGAGAATAGATAAATATGTGGACGAAAGTAAACAATAATTTTAAAGAGTAAAAAGAAAAAAATATATATTTATCAAAATTTCACACAATTTGGGTCATTATTAAACTAAAGCCAAATATTATTAAAAATTAGTAGTTGCGAATATGAGATGGTCATGAAAAAATAAATAAATAAATATGCATTTATATGAGAGAATTTTCTAAATAAAGTAAATGAGAAAAAAATTAGCAATTAAAAAAAAAGAAAGAAAAAGAAAATGGAAAGAATGAAAGAGAATTTAAAAAAAAAAAAAAAGGGAGGGAATAATATGTGTCAAAAAAGATAGAGGAGTTTTTGATTTTTTATATATACTAAGATTAAAATTAAGATTAAGATTAAGATTAAAAAAAGATTATGATTATTATTTCTTTTGTTTCAATAGGATTTGTCGGGCTTGAATATTAAAAAAAAAAAAAAAAAGTTGGTACCAAATAAAAATCAAGGACAGACAAACAAAAACACAAAAACAAGGAACAAAAAAGAGTCAAAGATAAACTGCTTACTGCTGTACAACTAGAGTATGTTTCGGCGTACAAGGTGTCTTGGGTTTGCTGTAATTTACAACTATTTCAGTTTGCACTAATCGGATACAGGATTGAGTTTGCTATTTTTTTTAATTATTTTTTTTAAATTTTTGCTGGCTCAGTTTGCTTTTAATTAAAAGAAGAAGATAAGTAAAATATTTTTTTTTTTGACAATATGTTGGGCTAACAACTTACTATTTCGGTTTTTTTTTAGCAAAAAAAAAAAAAAAACTATTTCGTTTGATTATTCATTTCAAGATCCACTTTGGATAATTCGAGCTCTTATGGTGAAGAACGAGGGGAGTTTCAGGCTTGAATTTAATTTTGACCATT
>CM046377.1:53094569-53119569 GCA_025413485.1 Ficus microcarpa | reverse complement strand
AGTGCTAGTCCTGACATTGGTGCGTGGAAAATAACAGTATTTGATGATAGTCTCACACCTAGTTCTTCAAACCGGCTGCCTGAGAAACCTCTGCGGAAGATACCAAGTTTGTCTGGGTTCCTTTGTTCCATGGAGTCTGCATCCGGGTTAAAGTGGTCGAAGAATGGTTTCAGGAAGTGGAAGGCAACAGATAGTCATCAGGAATCCGAGACCGAGTTGCTTCGACCTACGCAATTGACTAGGGTGTGTATTCAAATAGAGTCCATAATCTGCTTAATGCCTGTTGGTTAAATTTTACTTATGCCCCAATAGTGATAGTAATTTTTATTTTCATATAGGGCATTAACGTATGCTATGAAAAAAGTAAGAGTTGTTTGGATGGTTGCGATGATTGCTATGATAAACAACTCTATGGCTGGTATGGAGCTATTCAGAGACAGCTTCAAAGGTCTCAGTATATGATGCAATATAGCCGCCCTGTTCAAATAACCATTTGGATTGTCCTTCTTCTTTGCTTGATTGGTAAGCTTTTCATAACTTTATCACGTGTTCTTTGCATATATTTCCACGTGTATAATACACTACTTTTTTGGTTACTAGAAAAAATGGTGCATCTTAAAAACTATGTTGCTCGCATTAAGCTTGAAACCTGAGACTTTGAGTCCTGTAGCACGGTTTCTTTTCATTATACACGTCTGCAAAATATTTGGCCAAAAAATTTCTTGTGCATAAAGTTATTTACTAAGTTTTCCTTGACTTTGCACATATATGATTCATGCCATTAACTGGGCATGATGTTTCAACTTGGTTAAATCGTCATGAGATTTCTTTCAAGCATTAATCGGTGTTTAGATGTACTTATGCCTTGGAATCATGAAAGAATTGTTTTCTTTTTTGGGTCGAGTAAAGAAGGGAACTTTTTCCTTCCTCTACCCACTGACCTTGAAATGCGTCTAACTCTTAACTAGTCTGTGGTAATTGGATGACTTGATGACATGCGGGTCTACAGCATCTAAGGATTTATACAAGTACCTGTAGGTTAATTGTGGATAATTCGTGCAATATAACTTTTGTATGTTTGGACTGTCACTAAGAGTATATGTAAAGATCAATCCATCTTACACAGCAATAGGTCCTGATATTAAATACTTTATTCCAAGGCCTGGCATTCTTTATTTTCCCCAAGAACCACATCTCAATAGGGTTCACTCTATTCTCAGTTCCTTTTTGACAAGCATAACCTTGTTCCTTTCCTTTGGAGAGGAAATAAATATATTGACCTCGTTTTAATTTTAATTATGTTAAACAAGCCTATCCTTGCTGCCATTTTTTTTTCCCATACATACTCTCAAAATAGTCGATGCAGTTAACTGGTTCTATGACTTAACCTGTGGGTTTATAGTTGCCTTAGCCATGAGAAACTTGCCGTATATGTTTATCCTATCCTTTTACAAATTTAAAATTCTAGTCCGATATTAATACACATGCTTAAGCTCCCTGTGTTTATTTGTCTTGAATTTCACTGCAGCTTGCTATTTTGATTCATTTGTAATTGACTTGAGTATGTTATGCATAATTTTGGGTCCAAGATGAAAGATTTAGTTGGGAAACAGAGTTCATCTTTTTACGAATTTTGTTTTCTCCAAATTGTTCTTTTCATAAAAGGTTCGTGCTTATTTGGTTGCTCTACAGTTTTTATCGCATTGCGTGCAGTGTGAAGCAAGCTTCATCTCTGGCAAGTTCACGGGGGTATGCAGGCATGGGATATTTTCATGTTTTCTTGCGTGCAAGATTACATTAGCACGTCCTCACTTGATAGGGAGCTAAGCTTCCACCTTAATTGATTCTTTCCCTTTACCTTCTCTCCTTTTTCCTTGTGCAATACCAATTTCTTTGGTCAAGGGTAATCCTTTTGTAGTTTAGTCACGGACGATATGGTAGAGAAACTAGGGCAAGGCTTGTAAGCGAAAATATGGCACCAATTTGTTGTACAAATACTGGAATGTCTGCAATGTGCCGAATTTGAGATCTTTACTTACATTTATCAATTTATTTAGTCTTACCAGAAAATAACTGTTGTCATTGTAGAAGCATGTAAATGAGTAATGGAAATGGTGTAATATTCGGAGTTATGCAATTCATCTTTATTTGTAAGCCATGCACTCTTATTTATGTTGGTGAACCCGCTGTGTTTGAATTTTCATGAAAGGCATAACACAACGAAGTGCATCTTTGCTTTGTAAAGAGAATTCATCTTTTAACTGAAACAAAATCAAAATTCAGAAGCACAAAACATAGAAAGTGAAAAAACAAAAACAAAAACAAAACTGTCGTGTTCGACTGCACTGCGCCTGTTTATTGCTAATGTGTTTTAACACCACATGCCTAAACTTGATATGTAACTCTAAAAAGACGTGCATAAATACAAATTTGAGAGTTTCTTTCTTTCTATAACAATGTCAACCCACAGAGGAACAACACAAAATGAAAACTATTGTGAAGCACGAACGTTCTGGGTGCCTTTCTCCAAAGGTTTTATCTCGCCGCCACTATCATTCTCCTTTTGGCCAAATTCTATACCCTGGAAGGTGAGCCTAGATGACCGATACTGACTACCAAACGCAGTGCCAAAGCCCCATCCAAGGCCGAGTCCGACCCCACAGCCACCACCTTTAAAGAAAAATGTCCATGTGAATGACTAACTTCGAAGAATAAGCTGCAAGTGATGTGATTAGAACTTTATGAAGCAGCAGAAAAGAGAGAATACATCATCAGTTAAAGAAAGATTTACCAGCACCAAGACCTAAGAAATTCAAAGGCGTTCCTGCAGTGAACAAACATCATGGTCAGCAGTGAACTGGTTGGAAACAGAACATAGTTTCAACACCACTGAAAAAAAAAATGAAAAATACAAAAGACAAACCCAATCTCATAGCTTGTTCAGAAGAAACGAGAATATCCTCTAACTGAACCATTTCGAAATTCTAAGACTGCATAACTATGCTGAAGCCATGCCAGACCATGCGAAGATAAAACCAATAACCAGCAAACCCAAACACACAAAACGAAAGAATGTTCAAGGCAGGCCTCCTATTGGGTAACAAAGTACACTATCCACACTCTTGAGCATCTTTTTTAACTTGTTAATAAAAGGCTCGGATCTTGAGTTGCCTTCAGCAGACAGATTAGTAACTGTGTATCCGTTTGGTAGTTAGTTAAAGGTGTTTTTAAGTTAGAGTTGGTTGACTTTTCAAAAACTAATTATAAATTTTGTTAACTTTTCAAAAAAAGACAAAAATTAAGACGAAAAAGTACAGTTTAGTTGGAGTTAAACTTAAATACCAAACGGAGGCACTTTAGTTCTCTCAATTAACCAAATAATGCCTGTTTAACACGGGCTTCTCAGTTTTCAACCAGCTCATTCATGGTAAACTCAAACAAAAAATAGAGCATCTCCAAATCAAATTAATCTTCGGGCTAATCTAATGTTCCCAACACTGATTATTGAAGGTTTCAAAACAAAGTTTCATAAACAACTTTAACTTTATGAATATCATAAATCATGGGAAAGACACCAAATTTTCCGATTTCTTTCCCAACCTAGGTTACAAAAGTGCCTTGAAACCCATATTTCAGTTCATTAACTAATATTCATAGTGGAGCTATAAACACAAAACTTTCCGAATTACAGTTTTCTTTTTGAAACAAGATTTACAGGGAGTTTTTTGGAATGCCAAAGAATTACAGATAATTAAATGTTGCAGATTCAACAGCTTGGCAGAAATCGCAAAAAGTAAAAAGAAAGTGAGAAAGAGGAGAAGAGAAGAGACCTCCGAAGCCCCATCCAACGCCAAAACCACAACCGATGCCGAAACCTAGAAGAATCCATTCTCAAACAAATGAGTAATAATTATTATTATTATGACGAAAGGAAAGTCTAAAAAAATTGGAACTGGAAATCAAAAATCCGAACCGAATCCAACGCCATTGCCTTTGAAGTTTGTCAGCACCATTATCTTTGTTATCGAACAAGGAAATCGATATCACACACCCAAAAAAAAAAAAAAAAAAAGGTAAAAAGTGGAGGGACACGCAGAGCAGCGACTGAAGAAGCAGTAGACTGGAGACGGCTGCCAATTTTCTAAGGAGGATTCGGTTCATGTCTCCTTAAATCTTATTTTATTTTATTTTATTTTTTGTTTTTGTTTTTTTAATATCGTGCCCCATTAATTTAATATTTTTTTAGGTAACTTAAAATAAGGGTTATTTATGTTTTTTTTTTTAATTTATTATTGTTGTTATTTATAAGCTGTCATTTATGTTTATATTGAAATTTTATATGTTTATACCATTAATTTTCAGGGACTAACCTGCTCTCATTTCTTTAGGGGGAAATTCCTCGCACATAATTAAGGGAACCATTGAAAGGTGATTATATAATTTACAAATTTATACTTTTTTTTGGTTAATTTATAATTATAATATGAAAATATTCAAAATACCCTTTAAAAAAGTTTAATTTGAACAATTTATCATTTTATGCCTTATGTTTTTGTTTTATTCAAAAGCTTCCAAACACCCTAACATATTGTATATTATCTTTTTGTTGATCACATATTGTATATCATCTTAATCATGTAGAAACAACCTTCAAATTAGGCCACAAAAAAGTAACATCATTTTTGTTGACTAAGGTCCGTTTGGTGAATGAATTTGAGTTGAAAAAATATAGTTTGAGTTGAAAATTTTTGTTGATTTTTCAAAAAAGACAAAAACTTTTTCAGAAAAAAAAAATGATATGAAAAAATATACTTTGAGTTAAATTGCCAAACAAAGCTTAAATAAAAGGTAAAACATTGCTTTTAGGCCCTAAGTGTAGCTGAGATCATGTGTTTTCACCATCTAGGCAATAATTAACTGCCAAACACTCCAAATATTTTCATCAAATTTGACTGACGTATAGAATGTTTCTAGTTTCTATAATTATTTTAAAAACTCATAGGGTGTTGATGAAACATATTCGGATCAACGGGTGTATTTTGTAATTTGGATTAAATAAAAGGAGTCCCAATGTTAAATGAATTGATTTTTTTTTTTTAAACGTTTCAAATTTGGTCCCCTGTATAAAAAGAACAAAACCGAACCGAGCCGAGCAAACCCGCCAAATTTCGTTTTCAACAAGTCTCAGACTCGAGATTCAAGAGAACTCAAAGACACTCTCTTTTTCCAGTCTCGCCCCCAATTCAAATGCTTCGTCTCTCTCGTCTCTTTTCTTCACGTCTATGCTTTCACCGACCACCATGAGAAACTTCTTCCGACGCCAAACTCTCTCTTTACTACAAGGTTTACTTGCTTCCAACTCTCATTTCTCTTCGTGTTTCAAGTTTAGGTTTCGAAAATTTTCGATTTTGGGTTCTTATTTTTATTTTATTTTATTTTTTTTAACGATTTTCTGTTTAACTTTTCATTTCTGTTGTTTGTTAATGGATATTAATTCTATAATGTTACTGGAACAGAGAACAACTGCTTTTTCTATCTTAAAGACAGGTTTTTGTTTTTGTTTTTTTTGTTTTTTTTTTGGGTAAAATGGTAGCTGAATGTCTTGAATATGGAATTTATTCTGCATTTATTCTGTCTTCTAATGATTTCTTTTCTTTTTCTTTTTTCTTTTGATATTCATTTAAAAGTCTTGATTTGTTTTTTGTGCTCTGCACTTGCTGCAATATTCAAATAGTCTTCTTTTTTCTTACGTGATGAATGCTCAAAGGTGGTCTTGTGTGCTGAATTTGTCTGGCCTTCGCTGAATATTTGTTTAATTTAGGTTGATTATACTGAATTTTTCCAATTTAATTTCTAGGGGGTTCAAATGGGTAGCGTTAGGTATGCCGCAAATCCTACTAGAAATGATAAATCTGATACCAAATCAGCACCTTCGTCCCCACCCATTGAAAAGGGTAGGAGGAGACCAGCTATGCACCCATCATGTTTATGGAATCACTTTACGAAAATTGAAGGATGTGATCCCAAAGAGCCTAGATGCAAGTGTAATTATTGCAATGAGGACTGTGTTTGTGAAGCTGATGGCTTGTGGGCACATTTGAACACGCAATGCAAAGAATACACTTATAAATTGGAGGATAAAAAGCAGAAAGTCCTAAGTTGCGTGTCCGAAAAGGATGATAGTGAAGTTGAAAGTAGCAGTGGAAGTAACCAATGTGAATTTAGCAGAAAAGCATGTAGAGCAGCTGTGACTAAGATGATAGTTTTGGATAATCTAACCCTTTAGATTTGTGAAAGAGGAAGGGTTCCAACACCTATGTGGCGAGATTCCAAAGTTTGAAATCCCGACGCGAATGACAATTGCTAGGGATGTTCTGCAACTATTTTTGGATGAGAAGAAAAAGTTGAAAAGTTTGTGGCTAGCAATTCGCTAAGTGTTTACCTTACTGCGGATACAGGGTCTTGCTTACAAGACACATAGTATGTGTGTGTCACGGCCAATTTTATTGATAAGGAGTGGAAGCAGCAGAAAAAGATTCTGAGCTTCTGCCAAGTTCCTAATTTAAAGGGGAAAACGCTTGGTAAGGTGCTTGAGGCTTGTTTACTTGATTGCGGTATTGAGATAGTTTTGACAATAACAATTGATGGGAGTTTAAATGATGAAGCTGGTAACTATATAAGGGGTAAGCTTAGAGCTTGGGATAAGTGTCTGTTGGATGGTGAATTTTTAGAAATGCCGTGTTGGAGTTACGTTCCGAATTTGATTGTGAAGGTGGGGTTGAGATATCTTCATGAATCCATTGCTTGTATTCGTAATTCTTTGAATATGTCAAATCTTCTTCTGCGAGGTTAGAGATATTTAAGGCGTCTATACAAAATGAGAATGCTGCATGCAGAAGTCGTCTACTATTAGACGTGCCTACTTGGTGGAATTCAACCTACTTGATTATATGTGTCTCACGGCTCATTTCATCAACAGCGAGTGGAAGCTTCAGAAGAAGATATTGAACTTCTGCCAAATTCCGGATCGCAAAGAGAAAACAATTGGTAAGATGGTTGAGGTTTGTCTAATTAATTGGGGAATAAAGAAAGGTTTCTCTTTAACAGTTGATAATGCGAATTCCAACGATGAAGCTGTTAGCTATGTAAAAACGAGGCTTAGAGATTGGAATGGCTGTGTGTTGGATGGTGAGTTTTTACACATGCAATGTTGAGCTCATATTATAAACTTGATTGTGATTGAGGGGTTGAATGATTTTCATGAGTCTATTGCTAGCATTCGCCATGCTGTTAAGTATGTTAGATCTTCATCTGGGAGGCTACGAAAATTTAAGGAATGTGTACGGATGGAGAAAATTGAATGCAAAGGTCTTGTAGTTCTAGACTTGCCGACCTGGTGGAACACTGACTACTTGATGTTGGAAGCTGCAGTTTGATTTTGCAAAGCTTTGGAGAGGTTGGCTGATGAGGATGGACAATTTTTGAGCCATTTCACAGATGATTAAGAGGGTGAGAAAAGGATTGCTCCTCCTTCCTCAGAGGATTGGAACAAAATCAAGGTTTTTGTTAGATTTATGAAGATTCTTTACGATGCCTCTTTGAAGTTCATGCTTCTTTTCATGTTACCTCCAATACTTATTTCCGTTAACTCTGTGAAATTCAATGTAATCTGAATAAGTGGAGTCAAAGCATAGACTTTACACTGAGCAACATGGCTCGCGGCATGAATATGAAATATGAGAATTATTTGGGCTTCATTAACAACATCAACCCCTTGTTGTTCATTTCTCTCATGCTTGACCCACGATACAAGATGGTGTTTGTCAGGTGTTGTTTCGATGAATTCTATGGTACTTTGGCCACAGAGACGACGAAAAGCATTGAAGATACTTTGAAGCATTTGTACGAGTATTACGATACTCAAGTTCCAAATGACACTCAGACATCGGGCGGATATAGAAATCGATGACGGTCAAAGAAGTTCATGTGTCGATAGTTTAGCCAGTGGTTACAAGAGAACGGTCATCCGTGCATTAAAACCGAACTTGATAGATACTTGTTGGAGCCTGGCGAGGATCTGGCTGATGGTGAATTTGATGTGCTAGGTTTGTGGAAATCAAGTTCTTCCAAATATCCAGTACTGTCAGAGATTGCACGAGATGTTTTATCCATTCTGATATCTACTTAGGCTCTGAATCGGCTTTTAACATTGAGGGTCGTTTTTTTGACCCTTTTTATAACGCCTTGAGTACGAATGCTCCAAAGGCAGTGGAGGCCTTGACATGTACCCGAAGTTGGTTAACATCCACGCCTGCTCCCGTATTTTTTCTTGACTCTATGGATGATTGGGAGAAATATGAAGAAATTGAGTTTGGTACGCTACCCGTGATTTCGTTTTCCTTTTTTTTTTTTTTTTTCCCCTTTCTTTTTTCTCCTTTCTTTTTTCCTTTTAAATTTCTTCTTTTAGTTGTTTTTATCTGATTAATTACTTTCTTATTTCCTTACATTTACTTCCTTTAGAATTAACCATTAAGTCTTTGTTTGTTAGGCGGAGGTCTGGAGCTGGTTCAAGGAAGCTTTGAATTTTACCTGGTTTTTTTATATAATTGAAAACTTGAAAACCTTGGTACCTCTGAGTACCTAAACTTCCAAGTATACTCTGGTTTCGGGATAGAGATATGGTATGACAAAACTTCTTCGTCATTTTGGTAACTGATATGTATTTCTATATAGATTTTTACTCCTTTCAAGATTAAACTTTTGCAAATTACTGGCCTATTGAATATTAGCTAATAACTTTGCATCATATTAGCAAAGCCTAGAGAAAAAAAAAAAATTATAATCATATATATGTTCTGTTTTTCACTCTTATCTCTATGCGCTCGAAAGCACACAAATGGCCATTTTCCGAATTCCTTGATATGGAAACGGAACTATTGCACAATTTGCTCTTAATTCATCTCTTCTACGATTTGCTTTTTCTGCAACATGCTTGTGTACTTTAAAAAATGAAAAAAGAGGGGAGAATGAGTAATATAGCTAAATTTTGACAATATCGTTTTTGTTACACGTTTTCTTTATTCTTCAAATTAAAATAAGATTAAAAAAAAAGAAAAAAAAAGGAAAAAGTCTCCTCTACAATGCAAACTGATATAGAAAGTAACATATAGACACACACACACACACTGTAATGCCACATTGGTGATTAAAAGATAGATACACGCGGTTTAACTCCTCAAGGCACGATCTTGTGTGCCTTCATCCTATCAATCCACGTGATGAAGGAGTTCTTGGAGTTCCTAAACCCCAAGAACCCATGTTCCTTGCTCTTATTCATGCTATCCAACAGAGGTTCCGTGCCCAACACGAAATCCGCAAACCACCACGCAGCCACCTCCTCCAGCTTTGTCGGCAGCAACTGATTCTCCCTCACGATCTCTTCCCAAACACCCCCTTTGTCCTTCATGGTCTCCGTCAGCCTCAGCCTTTCTCCTTCATCGCCGTCGAACCCGTACTCCTCTATCCCAAACTGCTCCGCCAACACCTTCCACAGATGCTTCCACCGGAACACATCGCCGTTGTTGCAGTTGAACGCCTCGTTCTTCGCGTACGGCTCCACCGCCGCCCAGATATGATGCTCCGCTATCAGATCGGCATCGGAAGCCACGGCGTAGCCTTCCCACGTGGCTTTAATTCCGGGGAACTTCAGCGGAACCCCCTCGTGCTTGCAGATGGCGGCGTAAACGCACAGAGCTCCGATCACGTTCATCAGGCTATGAGGGGAGAATCCGAATATGTGGTTCGGCCGGTGGACCGACCAGGTCAGGCCTTCCTTTTTCTCGGACTCCTCGAAGAGGATGTCTTCGAGGGTGTAGTAGAAGTTGGGGACGTTGAGTCTGGGCATGTCCTCGGTGAAAGGGGGCTCGTGGGCCTGGATCCGGCCGATGGCTTCGAACGGGCCAACGTAGTGCTTGGCTCCGGTCTGGAGGCAGATGTGGCGGAGATTGGGGGCGTTTGGGATCAACGCGCGGAGGACGTTGCGGAACATGGCGCCGTTGGCTTCGCAATTCTCGGATTCGGTTTGGCGGTTGGTCCAGGTGACGTAGAACACGTGGGTGACGTCGGTTAAGATGGAAAGCTTGGCTTGGGCGTCGTCTGGGTCGGAGATGTCGCACTGTATGTACTCAATCGGGTGGTCGGCGTTCCACTCCGGCCGTGGCCGCCGTGCGACGCCGTACACCTTCCATGGGCCACCGGGGGTGTCGGATAGGGGGAGAATCTCGCCGAGGCTGTTGCCGACGATTCCAGTCACGCCGACTACCAGCCCCACGCTCTCAAAGTTTCTAGATGAATCATCTCCTTCGAGCTTCTTCTGCAAAATAGAAACCAGTATTTCGTCAGAAAAAGAAACTAATTAAGTACCGGAATGAAGAGAAGAAGGTAAAAAGTTCTTGCCCTGGCAGCGCCAATGGCTCCAGCCCACCACCAGCTCATTGTGAGTTAGGAATCGTGGAGAATTTTTGTGAATTGTAATTCGAGGGATTTGGGAACTTGGGATAGGAATTTGGGAACTGGAATAGAAAAGAGTGACAAAGTGGTCCGAAGTTGGCCCTTTGGTTTCAATCGTCAATGGTCTAATGGAAGGACATTTTTCTAAAGGGAGGAAAATGACAGACCGCCAACGGAGGGAGAGTGTTGTTGTTTTCTGAAGTACAGCCGGAGACGTGTCCGTTTTGGCTTCCAATTCTCGCGCCATGACACGAGCCATGACGTTTCCCCATCTTGGATTGGACCTTAGTATGGCCCACTCCACTATATGGGCTTTTCTTGGGCTGTTGGACTTTTCTCCCTTGACCCACTAAGTGGGTAGCATCAGGCACGGAGTTTCGTTTTGTTTTTTTGTTTTTTTTGTTTTTTTGTTTTTTTCCCCTCAATTCTGACCATGGCAAGGACTCCTCCGAGAAGGTGATTTAAAAGAATTTCATTTTCAAAAGATTTGGCTTTAAAATTTATGTTTTACTAATTTTCATATTCAAGTGATACAAAATGAATTACCGAACTTGAAAGTGATATGCAATCCCTGACAGAGTTAGATTTGAGAAACAATTAGTTGAATCATCAATTTCGTTGAATAATGAAAATGAACAACAATCATCTCCTTTTCAAATTTATGACAAATAAGACATATATAAGTAAGGGGTCGTAAAAAAAAAATTTAAAATAAAGAAAATAAAGAGAAGAATATAGGGAAAAAATTAAAGTTGAGCAAGAGTTACGGAGGATTTCAAAAAATCCTATATGAGACAACCTCTTTTGGCAAATGAAAAATGAATAAGTAGGAATTCTTTTTTGCTTAACTTACGGAGAACACGAAACAGTACAACATTAATAAGATGGCCAAGTTTCAACGTCTACTTTCTTCTTTCTTCTTTAGGGAGGAACACATGGGAGAGACCAACGGCTCTTTTCTCTTTTTTCTTTTTTCTTTTTTTTTTTGGTGTGGATAAAATAACTCTTTTTCTGTCGAGTCGTTGTTTGATAGTAGGCGGCGCCAGATGTAACTATTAACGAGCTGCCCACAATGCACAACGGGAACCACATAATTGAAATGTACGTGCAGTTTGAATTAAGAACATTAAAAAAAGTCAAAAATGTAAAGCTAGCCTACCTCAAAATGATGATGCAATGTTTGAGAGTTTACTTTTATTTCGTGTTTAAGTGAAGATCTGCCTAACCAAGAAGAGGCAGCATTATCTGTTTATTCGGTTTATAACTCTAATTAGAGAAGCCTACTTTAAAAGCTTGTTTGGTCGGAGAGAAGTGAAAGGAGGGATAGGAGCCAAGGGATTTCGATATATATATATATATATACACACACACGAGGAAAAAGAGATAAAGAAGTAGGCAAGGGATTTAAAATCCTTTAAAATTTCTTTTAATCTCTTCTCAATTAAAGAGATTATTAAAAGATGCATGATTTAAGGGATTTATGAAATTAATCCTAAAAATTTACACTGCTTTTAGTCATGTCTAAGAGCCGGTAATTCATAAAGAAAGTACCGAGCATTTTCTAGTTGAGTTTATAAAGTTGCCTTGTCTTCATCTACATATCTAGTAAAAAGCATTAAATCCATGGAAGATTAATTTACCTAATTACTACACTTTTATTGAATATCAACATTGTTAATTAGCTGTCATTTAATGAGTTATTTATTTTTTTATTACGATACTATAATTTTTCCTTCTTTTCAATAATGTTGAGTGTACAGCTTGGTTAAATTGGATTGTTGGTAATAATTGACTTAGATACAATTGCTCTCTATTCCATTTAATAAAATTATACATCTATTAATTTTTCTATATATCATTGTTGTTTACATTAGAGAACTATCTGAAATAGTACGTACACACAATCAAAGTACTTTTTTCCATATGCATGAAAATTTTCCTACTTAATACTTCAAAAATATATCTTTTGGTTTGGGTCCTAGTTCTATGTTTTAGGTACGACAGGGGGTTTTAGAACAAGGGAACCTCGAAAAGCTTTATCTGATCATAATCTAAACTTTTTTACAGTTAAGCTTAAAGTGATCCTATATCTTTTGCGATCAGTCAAAAAAAAATGAAAAAGTAAAAGATAAATGAGTATTGGGAAATATATTCTGTGCATAACGTTCATGGTGGTCATGATTGATTTCTTTGTGCATAGTTTAGGGTCAATCTAATTACGAAAAAAAAAAAAAAAAGATCAAAGTTACACAAATTTAAAAATTTAGAAATTAAACGAGTAATTTATTCTAAATTATTTTATTAAAAGTGGCTACACAGTCTTATTGCTAAGGGCTAAACAAAGCATGTGTGTCAAGATTCGAACCTCAGAGTTGGTAAAAGCGAATATTTAAGTAGGATTTCCTGATCATCATGCCACCGCCGCTAGTGGCTACCCTAAATTATTTTTCCAAACAAGTACTATCACATGGTAATAATTGTGCTATTGCCATTCATGTGTTCATATGCCAAATGTTGTCCATTCCACTTTCCCCTATGTTTTTTATACTCAAATAAATATAGTACGACACCTATATATGTCCTGCCGATCATCAGAATCAGAATATTGTAATATTGATAATTAGTTCGTTCGAACAAGTACATTATCGTCTAACATTTTTCAAGTTAAAACATCTAAAAGTAGATGAAATCTAACGAGGAAAATTTTGAGTATCGATCACGCTTAGTAGGCCCACCACACTGAATCTCTGCCACTCCAACATTATGTGGTAACCCTATTTGACTTGTGGTTCTTTTGGATATCCTCCTTGCCCTTTCCACCTTTCTCCTGTTTATTTCCTCCTTTACCATTAAAGGTTCTTCTCTAATGGTTGACAGACCTGCAAAGTTCACCTCATTTAAAAAAAGAAAGAGAAAAAAAAATAAAAAAAATAAAAAAACAAAAGAAGAAAGAAAGAAAAGTGATTAACTCTTGCACGGAAAGAACCTAAAAAGTCTCCCAAATTTAGTCACGCCATGTTAGAGAAAATTATAAACACAACCAAATTTGAATTTCGAAAACGTATGGTCAGTTTTCATACGTACTTACCTCTGTTGTCCATCATTTTCCTCATCATGATCTCTTCATGATAGTATTGTCCCTTGTCATTGC
Organism: Ficus microcarpa; assembly: GCA_025413485.1. Taxonomy (NCBI): domain Eukaryota; kingdom Viridiplantae; phylum Streptophyta; class Magnoliopsida; order Rosales; family Moraceae; genus Ficus; species Ficus microcarpa. The sequence goes on along the minus strand of CM046377.1, from coordinate 53,105,909 downwards.
CACACTGATTGTCTGATTCTTTAATCCTTGATCGGGCAGTGGCGAAGAGCCACGTGGCGTCCATCTGTTTGCTGATCATCCGTGCCGCGTAGTAAGGAATGTTGACACCACTCCGCGGCTTGGTGGCCGTCTGATCCTGATCTGACTTGATGCAGCCATATTTGATGAACATTATGCAGTCCATCAAGCTCTCTTTAGCCAACCCTTTCATGTCATAAGCCTGTGATCTTCTCCACAGGCTTTTGCGGTGAGAATTCGCCGGAGATGAGAGGCAAAGAGCTCGTGTCGAGTCTCTAATGGCGGAATCTGGATCTTCAAGCAACAACCGACACCGAGCTCTATTACTGTAAAGCACCATTCTCTCTTTCCTTAACCTTAATGGACACAAAGCCAATGCTTCGGAGTACTTCCTCGTCGCCTCTTCGATTTCTCCTAAACAATACAAGCGGTTCGCTTGTTGTTTGATCAAGCCAACCAAAACCCTTCCCTCTTCAAGCTTTTCATCCGACAAAGCTCTCTCTTTTCTCCTCCTCTCTACATTCCAATCCCACAAGTCCTCTACCGCCTTTCGAACTTTACTACTACTAATGTTGATCGATTTCACTTTGTCTTGCTTATGATAATCTAGTAGGAGTACTTTTATGATTGCTTCTCCAAAATTTGACCTATCTCCAAGGTCCTTCAGTTCAACCAAATCAACGAGAAAGAAAAAAGCAATGTCTATAACCTTGTACCTGGTGTCCGGGTCTTTGAGAAGCAACAGAAGACAGTCAATGCCCATGTACTGCCAATCATCTGAAGATCTTGAGAGATTACAGAGGCTCTCTACAACTTCATTCAATTCAGCAACTTTTTTCCTCCCATATTTACTATAACACAAAATTCTAATGAGTCCGACCCCAGCTGGTGACACGTGGTTAGCCAATCCGCCCCACATACGACATAGATTTCTCAGAAACCCCTCCTCACAAATGAGATTCAAAGACCTCTCTTTGTAAGCAAAACAGTTTAAGAGATAAAGAGACCAGCATTGAAGTTGGCTGGTCCATTCCTCGGCCTTGCAGTTCTCCATTTCGAACCCTCCAACCCCTCTTGTGAGCAAATCACACTGGTATTTTGCTCTCCTTCTCGTGTCCTTCACTCCTACAAAGTTGTCATACACAACATCAACACAAGTAGAAGCTAAATCCATGGCCAATCTTACCACCTCCTCTTCGTAAGTCGACAAGGCTTCGAACGTTCTTTCGTAGCTCGCTAGGTGACCGAGGGCTCTCACCGCAACCCTTTGTTCGACCCAACTCATCTTATTCCCTCTGAGAAGCTCCATCAATGGGGGGATGACACCCGATTCCACCGCCTTCTCGGCAAACTCAACCTTGTTCATGGTATAGGAGCCAATGATATGAGCGGCGTAGTAAGGGATGTATATATTTTGGTCCCTATGAAGCCACATCTCGTCATTGACGCCTTTTTGGATTAGGCTTGCCATGCACTCGAAAATCCCTAGGGAAGGGAACTCCGGGTTGTCAGGCTGAGCCATGGCGATGTGAAAGAGGCCACTCGAAACGAGGACGTTTTCTTGGTCGTCTGTGAGAGGCATTTGCTTGAAACAGTTTGCCAATCCAGCTCTCCTTTGTGGGGAATCTGCCTCTTTCATGGTGCAGAAGAAGCAAAACTGGCTTGTAGTGCATGAGCTCATTAGGGTTTGCTCCTTTTTCTTTCGAGAATCCATGGAAGTGAAACAGAGAGGTTTAAGTTTTCGGGGTTTTTTATATGGGTTTTGGTTAGGGTTAGGGCTAATTTATATATAGAGAGAAGAAAGGAAAGGAAAGGAAATGAAAAGTTGGAGAAAGTGGAGTACTACTAACCCAGTTCTGTAGACGACAACTACTAGCGGCGCATGTATATATATATTATATCAAAGTGGGAACTTTTCAAGCTTTTTTTTTTTCTTTTTTTTTTTTAAAATTAATTTGTGACTTGTTTCAGATAAGGTTAACCACATTGCTTAGCAACAAATATATAGTTTCTGCAAGAGCCAGCTCTCAGAAGGTGAGTAAATATGTGTACCTTTTACGCTATGTAAAAAGAATATAATTTCATCAGTGAAATATTACCAACTAGTACGTTTCGAGATATTGAAGCCCAAAAAGAGGCACTACTACATGCGTAAATGGAGTCAATATTGGCTCACCGTGTATATTTTGAAGTGACCAGCATTTTTGTTTTCTCAAAGGTTAAGTAACCAAAACGAAACAAGGGCAATATATATATATATACACACACGTATATATTTGACTCCAAATTTAACTAGATCTTTTCTTCTTCTTAAAGATTTCACTAAGTTAATTTAATTAGTTTATAATCATATTAACGTTACAGCCGTCTTTACTTGGTGAATTATGGATCCATTTTTCTTCTAATGGAAAGAAGTGGTCCTCACTTGCCCACTATATCCTTGCATTAAAAATATATAGATAGAAAGCTTTAATATATTTATATATAAGTTTCACCCTTAGTACTTGCATATTTCCTGTATTTTTTTCCCTCCATGATTCAAAAGCTATTTTGTCTTAGCTAGGCACCAAAGGGACGTAAGCAAGAGTGGAAATCGACAGTTAAAAATAGAAAATGTGGTAACCTTCTACGCCCTGAGTAATATTACAAAAAACGAATGAAAGTAAGTACCATATAGAGACAAAAATTTCCTCTTTTTTCCATGCTGTGTCATCATGTTGTCTCGAACCTAGATTTTCGTTCAACTATTGTACTCCCTTAGTCAACAGCTCTAAATATCTACTACTTATGCTACTACTATACATTACTCTAAAAAACTGTTCCACCAAAAAGCTTCTTTCCAAAGCCTACAAACAAATATTACTTGATCAGATTCTTCCACTTGTGAAATATATATATATGTATATATATATTATTCCTTCAATGTAGTGTGAATACAGATAATATGTTTGTTGCGAACAAGGAAGAGATCGGTGAGGGACCACAACTTGAAAATGGGCCATCAATTCTCTATTCGATAGAATTATATATGTATATAAACATATGTGTATATATATGTGTGTGTGTGTGTGTGTGTGGTCCCTTGACAAATATTCCTCAACCTGCACATTCCAATAAACTATATAGAACTCAATATATAACGAAGCAAAAGCTGAATTTAGAAGAGGGAAAAGGATTAAAAACACAGTTAGTGCAAATGGTGAAGGTCTCAAGAACATGCATGCGGCTGCTGTATAAATATAAGGGTTTTCTCTGATCGGTGTATATATACAAATGGAAATTGGAGAGCATATAAAAGTATATATTTCCATCTGATCTAGAACTACTTGAGTATAAATAGACGTACTAATTTATGCATTTTTAACGGAAACAAGTTGTGGTATAGTACTATCTTGTGACATGGATTGTGTGATTGGCATTGGGATGCATAATATATATAGGTACATATACATATGTATAATGGTTTTTCTTATTAGTTTATTGCTTGTCCGTGCAGTCGGCGTGGAAATACATCTGCAAATGTTCTCTAAGATAATGATGGTAACAGACTAGATTATCACATTAATCCAAATACACAGCAAACTAGACGGGATTGGGTGAGGATTAGTAATGACTTAGGGCCCGATTGTTTCTGTCGTATCTTCGCTGTTTCGAGGGTTTAAAAATATGGTTTGATTATATTCGAATAATGCTAAAGACATAAACTTTAATCTTATTTTTTTGAAGACAATATATCAGTAGTAAGTGTTTAAATGATGGTCATGCAACTATCGAGGAAAACGTAATATCTCATTTTCACACGAGTTCGAACAAAAAAAATTGGGATTACATTAAGAACAATGAAGAGACATCGACTCCAACCACTTGAATTGGTATGTGACCAGCTGTCATTCTTTTAATATTAGTACTAAAGATAATAAATCATTAGACTTGAGTTGGGATAGAAGAGTTAGGATTGAAGTTGGGTCCAATCACTACTCATAGGTTATAGCAGTTAAAAATATATATAGGCATGAGTTAAACCTCCAATTTTGAAAAGAATAGCTTCAAACTGGTTTGTTCACCAATACCCAAATGAAGATTATTAATAAATAATATGTTTTATATTAACATTTTGTTACATATATATAGGCCAGGCAATATCATCTTGGGAGAGCATAGAAACTTGTTTGTTAGATTTGTTCGTGATTCTCAAAGGAACTTTTCTGTTACTAGACAAATGAGCAACCAGCAACGTTTTTTTAACTTAAAACAAAGAAACATTTTCTACTATAGTTCAGAGTTTCGCAGAACTAGAGGTACTACTTTGTAATTTATTAGATCGTTTTTTGGCACAGAATGAACTTTCTGTCTTAGAAACCTTACAAGCCTTGATTAGTTAATTATAAAAGGTTCTCATCTTGTAAATTAAATAGAAAACGATGTAAATATAGAGTTCATGAAAGTATATATATATATATATGAAAATATTTTGCCCAAAAACTAATGTTGTTTTTGAGTTATTTTTGAGAACTGGTTTCATAGTTTTTCATCTATTTCTATTTCTGTTTCTACTGTTGTTTTAACCAAAAATAGTGGTTATATTGTAAACTGGGTCTGAGCTTCCATGTCCAAAGCCTGGTATAAGGCTATTAGCTCAATCTCAGACTCGGATTAAGGTCTCGTTTAACAACTTAATTTAAACTGTAATTTTTCATCTTAGTTTTTGTTTTTTACCTGAAAAAGTTTTTATTTTTTTCTGAAAAAATTTTTGTCTTTTCTGAAAAGTCAATAAAAATTTTCAACTTAAACGGTACTTTTTCAATTCAAACCCGTTTATCAAACATACCCTTAAAAAAAAAAAAAAAAACAACAACAACAACAACAATAACCCTGCGTAAGAAATAGTACCTTAACATCAGTGGGAAATATTCAAAAGGAAAAAAGAAAAACAGTTTTTGTTTTACATTACAGCTCACAGAAAATTCAAACCCATTAAAAGATTCTCCAATAAATGGTTTTAGATGACGCCTGTGTAAAAAGGTGACATCTATTACAGTTTTAGAGGTCGCCTTTAAAACGAAATGGCGCCCCCATCATTTATTCCCTGTTTTCTCCGAGTGAATTTTCTAAGATTTAGACGCACGTGTCGCTCAACAGAGTCATAAAGAGCCCTAGAAAAAATGCATATTTTTTATTTACGAGCTTTTTCCAAATTATGAGCAGCTTAAATATGCTAAAGCGCTACTTAGAGGATTAGCATGTATTTTTGTTAGTTGAAAATAAATTTTTTTTAATAAAATTAATTGATTTTTAAAAAATTAATTATAAATTTTATTATTTTTTAAAAAATAAAAATAAAAATAAAAAATTTTAATTTAATTAGAATTAAATTTAAAAGTTAAATAAAACTTTAAAATTTTTTCACAAAATAAAATAAATTAATTAATTAAAAAAACTTGGAACGTACAGTCCAAAACATAGATGAAGGATCCAATACAAAACATTAGATGAAGTTGGACCTCATAATCAATTCCAGGGAGAGCCCAACCCAATTGAAAGATGTTCTGTTGCAGTCTCTCTCTATCTCTTGCTAAGAGTGTTTTAGACAGTAATAGGGGTGTTTACGGAACAGATTAAACAGATTAGGGTTTAATTTGTAGTCGAATTTATGATTTTGGATTTAAAAAAAATTTCAATTCATTACCAATCTATGATACTTTTAATCCAATTTTATCTAATCCGTAAATATCAGATTTCACTTATGAAATTCACGGATTCAATCTATAGACTCTAAAAACTAAAATAACCATACTAAAACATAAAATAGTTCAATAAAATAAAACATAATTAAACTCAAGTTTACCATAATAAACTAAGACTCCATTTGGAGTCATGTTTGGAGACGGCGTTTTAGATGTTAGAAATTGTTTGAGTTTTAGAAATGTGTGATTGATGAAAATGAACGATTTGGAGTGAAAAAATATAAAAACTTGAAATGTATTCAGAAAAAAAATTTAGCAATATGAATCTTGTTTCGTTTTTCTCAAAATTCTGTACAATTTGAAAAAAAAAATATATATATATCATTTTGACTTAAAATTATAAAGTTATGGATTTTTAAAATCTGAGTTTTTTAAAAATATTTAGAAAAATAAATAGTAAAATTGGAGGAAAATTATAAAAAAAAATTTTTTTGGAAACATATTTCTAACTGTGACCCCAAACATAACCTAAATTGTAGCTTTACAATCCATTACAACAAACTTACATCAATTAAACTAAAAAGAAAGAGAGAGAGGAAAAAAAAAAAAAAAAAAGGCAAATGTTCCTGTGTTGTCACGTGGGATAAAAATACTAATTGAGAAGGGGAACACACAGTGACACACTGGGCATTTCTCGTCCTTTGATGAGTTATCAGTCTATGTAATTGGCTAACTACAATCAAATGAGCAGGAAAAAGGGTTTGAAAGCTTATCAGCATTCAAAAGAAAACTCAAGTTATCAACGTGAAAACGTACTTGTGAAAACAGTTCAACAAGTCAATTTAAGGTTGAAGTGCATTTAACTTGTCCCCAGTACACAGACCTCTTCCTACTAATTACTTCAGCTTAGCAACCTGTCAGAAAAACATAACGGAATTCCCTGTCAAGACCTCAACATCAAGATCTTCAGTCTTAACTTACTGAAGTACCGGGCTTTTAAACATGACCAGTATTATAAGCTTCATAATAATTATAAAAAAATAACAAAATCAATAATCTCAATAGAAAAGGCTCCAGGTTCCGTTAGGACATGAAGTTTAAATTTAAATTTTAAACTCAAATTTTTGTCTTTTTATGAAAAAGTTTTTTGTCTTTTCTAAAAAAGTTTTTTATCTTTTTTAAAAAATCAACAAAAGTTACTATTCAAACTTAAAAATTTCAACTCAAACTCCTTCACTAAATGGACCCTTAGATTGTTAAAATTTCCTTAAAATATCGTGATATGATTTTATATCGACCTAATTGTTCAAGATTGAATCTTATGCACTACGGTAGAATTTAGTGATTAGATTTATGGCAAAATCTATAGATATCCGTAGGCAAACCATGAGTCTTGGGAAGGAAAAAAAAAAAAAAAAAAAAAGAATTCACCAACTATAAAACTATAGATGCCGGAAGTCGAAGGACAAATTTGCATTTGTTAAGAAACGCTACAAATGTCGTTCATATGAGTACAAAGCTGATCTCCAGACTTCAGCTACGGTGTTGAAGCCCTTTTACATGTAAAGTATACAAGAATCTTAGAGAGAAAAAAGCTCCTCATTTCACATCTATTCGTTGCAATGGGAAATCGACCTCCGTTAGTTCAATCATCCATTAAAAACCCGAGCCCTGGATCCCATGATAGAATTCTAATTGAGAACAAGCTGAATACACTTGGTCGGGCCTGAGAAAATCTATGGAAGATTGTGTACTATATACAAGCTTGTAAACACATTTGAACCATATGCAGAATTAATTCTGCCAAAAAACAAAAAAGTAGACAAGGAAAAGAAAAAAAAGTTCCAAAGTCCTACTTTGCCAATCTACTTTCGACTTTGTCGGTCCTTAAAACTAGCATTTACGCTAATACTCTACCCGCAAACCGCATGGCGCCTCTAAACATCCATTTTCCACACGATATTACCAACATTGCCATCTTGAGATTTCTCTAGTGCAGCAACTTTTGCTCGATACGTAGCTGCTGCCACGCTGGTCTTTATGGACGGGGCCTGAGGGAGCTCACAGGCTTCACTCATGGACGCAAATCTCAACTCAGCAGGAGGAATGAAACAGTCCATTGATAAACCAGGGACATTGAACGCGACCTCCTCAATTGTCCAAGCCTCTTCCATCCTGGTCTTTGTGTGGCTCATCGCAGTTTCTCCAAATCTGAAAAGGGTTACTACCGAGCGCCCTGAGTGAGCAATCATAATTCCCTCCACAGGTCTATAATCCTCGAGGAATGAGTTGATTGTCGTCTCCCAGTACACAGCATCGCCTCCATTGTTTTGAATGCGGGTCAGATGGGAGTCTTCCAAGTGTACAAGTAGCCCTGTTTTTTGGCTGAAGTAGCCAAACAAAACATGCCTGATGATCTCTGCAGGTCCTTCACTCCGGGCCTTCAGTGTCAGAGGATCAGCACAGAGCTTGAGGATGAAACAATCCTCCCCATTAATCTTTTTCTCCCCAATGCAACGTGCATTGGTGAACATGCTGGCAGTCGTTCTAGGATCAAGTCCCTGTGACAATCACGAAGCTATATAGTTAGCAAACAGATCTTATGCATGGCAAGAGTGACATTGATAAAGAGAGAGAGAGAGAAAAGTTAACAGGAGAAGCAGTTTAACCTGAAGTGCACGGCGCAAGGGTCTAACAGGTCCTTTCGCGGCATGTGCACCAAGCCAAGGGGTGTGCCTCCACACAAGCTTGCCGTTGCAACCAGCATGAACCTTGCTGCCACCGAGTGCAAGTTCAACATACCACATGTCCGGATTCATCTGCCAAAGAACAAAGCCACCAGACTCTGTCGCTTTGGAGGAATTCCGGCTCCTTACAACCCTATTTGCTGTTTCGAACTCGGATGCTATCATCCTCACCTTTCCCATCGCATAAGCATTATGGATAGAGTTTTGAAGTTTTTGCCCTCCTGACGCTGCCGTATACTGCTGCAATATGTACTGAGCAGATGATGTTTCCTGCACAAAGAACCCCCCAAAAACTATTGTTTAGAGGACTCCCTTGTTAGTCGCTATTAAAGAAGCGTAAAAAACAAGCCAAAATGAGGCCTCCTTTTGTTGTTTATTAAGTATAAGAAAGTGATAACTCTACTCCGATAAATTCAGAGAAAAATCTAATTCCACATTGATATTCTCCTTCGCAGCAACTATTAAACCATAATCAGAAACAAAAAAGAAGCCCATTTTCTTTTTTTGACTTTATTCTAGTTTTATAATAGTCTTCAACAAAATGAAGAGTGTTGCATCGACAGAAACAAAAGGCCAAAGGAACAGTGCCAAACATCATAGAGAGAGCAGGGGACGAAGTTGCATCGACGGAACTTTCCTTCTTTTATTTTTTATTTTTTCTATTTCTTTCTCTTATCCAGTCATGGCAAGCGTGACCCCCCCCCCCCTCTCTCTCTCTTCTATTCATTTATTTATTTACTTTTTTTTTTTTTTTAAGGTTCTCATATATAGATAGCATGCGTGAATCTAAAGTAACGTATTTTCTGATAAAGACTTGTGCAATCATGAAGATGTACTCATCAAAACATAAAAAGAAATCGAAAATGTATAAGAAATCCCATGAATCACCTTTTTTTTTTTCTCCTTATCTTTTTGTTTCTTTTATTCTCCCTGGACATAGACAAATATTAGAAAAATCTTGAAGAATAGACCCATCAAAAATTCCATGACGAATCTTTTCCCAGAACCCAAATCAACACTTAAAAAAGAAAAATCCTAGCTGAAGTAAAAACCAAAACTCAGAACTCGATTCAACCACTTAATTCATACTAATTCAGAAGCTTAATTAAAATTAAAAAGATAAAAACACAGAAAACAGCAAGCAAATGCAGAGAGAGAGAGAGAGAGAGAGAGAGAGGGTGGAAGACTAACAATGGGGGTGTCTTTGATGCTAAGGTGAGGCAAAGGCTCGGTGGTGCTAACGTGCACCGGGGAGAGCGGCGCACCGAGAACTCCGAGCAGCAACCTCAGATCGGACCTCTTGTAAGCGGAGCAGGACACGGAGGGGGCCCTACAGAGCTGCCCCTTCATCCAGTTGCCCCACCTTCCCTCCATCTTCGAATCTGCGCCGTCCGTCCCGTCGGGCCCTTCCTTGAGCGGCGAAAGCGCCTCCGCCGGCCTCAGGCTCCCGGATCTCGAGATCAACACCTCCGGCAGCGCCGTGTTGTGGTGACCGCCGCTGTTCTTCCTCCGCCGGAGAAGGCTCGACATCGGAGACGCACTCCTCGCCGGACTCTTCGCCCTCGACCTCCCCGGCGAGAGCCCCCTCACCACCTCCTCCTTCAGCGCCGTGAAGAAACCTTGCTTTCTCTCCATTTTCACAACTCTCTACCTCTCTCTCTCTCTCTCTCTCTTTCTCTCTCACACTCTGACTGAGGGTGCTGCTAAAGAGAGTGAAACAGTGGCCACTCACTTGCTCAAAAAGCGACTGAAAGAAGAGACAGAGAGACGCGGAGAGCGATAAGGGGTAAAAAATAATAATTATAACGCTTAAAACAGGAAGGAAAGCAAGGGAAAGAGAGAGTTTTTAATTAAAGAAATGGGATCTATTGCCGCGAGACACAAAGACAAACCCGCTGTAGCGCAGTAATAGGCTGTTACACATTGCGCCTCTCTCTTTCATCAGTCTTTTTCCTTTTTTTTTTTCTTTTTTTTTTTTTTCTTCTTTTTGGTTTTTTCTGATTTTTTAAAACTATAATTTTTGTTTTAAAGGGAAATTGTCCGGTAGTGGTTGTGTGGTATTGCCCCCCTTTTTCTCCGTTTGGTAATTGGGCTTTGTCTAATCTACTGGGTGGGGTTGGCCGCTGGGAAAGAAGAGATCTGGTTGGTTGGTTGGTTTGGTGGTTCGAGGATTTTGGGTCTTTACGACTGCTCCACTGTGACCACACACAGACAAACGTCTCACCAGTCCTTTTTAGATTAATTGCAAAACTCCCTATTTTTGTGAGAATAAAAATTCCGTTCAATTTATAATTCATGTAACACTTTATCTCATGAAGTATTTTACAACAATTATCATTTGCACAACAAGTGTATTTCTGCAAAAAAATTTCAGACAAATATTTTGCTGTTGATTATATGAATTTTAGGAAAACAGATGTTTTATTTTGAAATTCGGACTTGTGTTATGACAACAGTAGTATGGGGGTAATTTTTATAAATTTAGAATTAATCTTTCTTTTTTCTTTTTAATTTTTTAAAATTTTATTTTATTTTATTTTTTTGGACGGAGAGTGGAAACGGCAGTCTTTCTCGTGAGGCCGGACTCCAGAGCTCTATGTTTGGCGCCGTTAGCAACGGTCAAGTGTCTTGAAGCACGGTCAAAGGGAGATTAATTAAACATGTATATACATAAATTTTTTGGTTTATGGAAAGGAATAAATTAATCTTTATTTTGTAAGGTGAATAAATTAATCAACTGGTTCCGGTGTGTGAATTTGATTACAAAATACACTTCATTATGATGGGACTTATATAATCTCAATTATAACCATGCTAAGCACGCACCAAAGAATGGCAAAGGTATTTTTGCAATTAATTCATGTAAAACAAGAACCATAATTGAAAATCAT
>CM046377.1:52894469-53094469 GCA_025413485.1 Ficus microcarpa | reverse complement strand
TTGATAAACCACACGTTTCCTATGCTTGTTTGCACGTTGAGCATACTTCTCCGTGTGTTTGACAATGGTGTCATGTACTTGCTCATAAAGCTTCTTGATATACTTAGCTCTTTCATCCACTTCTCCACTAAAGTTAGCATTTGTCTTAAGTGGAACAAGATCTAAAGGAGTGATCAGATTCTTTCCATAGATGATTTCAAATGGAGAACACCCGGTTGGCTAATAGACCAGTTGTATGTAAACTCAGCTTGAGGAAGAAGCAAATCCCATGCCTTCAAATTCTTCTTGATTAGCGCCCAAATTAAAGCTCCAAGAGAACAATTAACCACTTCAATTTGTCCATCAGTTTGGGGATGGTGGGAAGTACTAAATTGTAGTCTAGTGCCCATTTTCCGTCATAGAGTCCTCAAAAAATGACTAAGGAATTCTGTATTACGATCCGAAGTGATAGTCTTAGGCACACCATGTAACTTGAAAATCTCACCAAAATATAAATTTGCCACATGTGTTGCATCCATTGTCTTCATGCAAGGAACAAAATGAGCCATCCTTGAGAAACGGTCAACTACCACCATTATTGAATCCTTCCCACGTTGAGTCCGAGGCAATCCAAGTACGAAATCCATGCTAACATCTTCCCAAGGAGTCGTGGGAATAGGCAAAGGTATATACAAACCAGCGTTACTCCCATGCGTCTTAGCTCTCTTACAAATCTCACAACGTTCCACAATGTTCCCTACATCCTTCACTAAATTCGGCCAATAGAAATTTTCTTTCACCAAGGCCAATGTTTTGTCACGTCCAAAATGACCAGCCAATCCACCATTATGAGCTTCCCGAATAATAGCTTCTCACAATGAAACTTGTGGCATGCAAAGTTGAGTTCCCTTGTACAAGAACCCTTCTTGAATAACAAACTCTTTATACCCCCCTTGTAGACAAAGACTCCATACTTTATCAAAATCAGGATCATGTTCATACATGGCTAACAACTTTGAAACCAAGCACTTTGGCATGGATGGTACTCAACAAAAAATGCTTCTTACTCAACACGTCCGCAACAACATTGGATTTTCCAGACTTGTACTTGATAATGAAATTGAAGGATTGAAGGAACTCCACCCACTTGGCATGTCTAGAATTAAGTTTTTGTTGAGCACTTAAGAATTTAAGCGCCTCATGATCAAAAAAAAGAACAAACTCATTAGGTAATAAGTAGTGGCTCCAATGCCTTAGAGCCATCACGATTTCATAGAACTCCTTATTATAAGTGGAATACTTCCTCCTTGTGTCATTGAGATTTTCACTAAAATAGGCAATTGGCTTTCCTTCTTGGCTCAAAACAGCGCCAATTCCAATTCCGAATGCATCGCACTCCACTTGAAACACGCCAGTAAAATTAGACAATGCTAATATGGGTGCCCCCATCAGTTTTTTCTTGATGTTGTCAAAACTTGTTTGTACCTCTGCATTCCATGAAAACTTTCCTCCCTTTAGGCACTCGGTGATAGGAGCCACCAAGATGCTAAAGTTTATGATAAAACGACGGTAAAAAGATGCAATCCCATGGAAACTCCTAATACCAAACAAAGTCTGTGGAACGAGCCAAGTAGCTATAGCCTTTACCTTGTTTTCATCAACCTTGATGCTGTTTTTGGTGACCACATAGCCAAGAAAAACCACACTTTCCATCACAAAACAACACTTTTTGTGATTGACATAGAGGTGTTGTTCTTTCAAAACATCAAATACTTGTCGAAGGTGCACCAAGTGCTCATGCAAATCACGGTTATAAACCAAGATATCATCAAAGTAAACCACAACGAATTTTCCCAAATATGACTTGAAAATGTGTGTCATGAGTCTCATAAATGTGCTAGGCGCGTTTGACAAACCAAAAGGCATCACTAACCATTCATAGACCCCACGACTCGTTTTGAAAGCTATCTTCCACTCATCTCTTGGTTGCATGCGGATTTGGTGATATCCATTACACAAATCATTATTTGAAAATATTGTGACACCATGGAGTTGATCCAAAAGATCATCAAGTCTAGGAATGGGAAACCGGTACTTGATCGTAATTTTGTTGATGGCATGATTATCTTTGCACATTCTCCAACTACCGTCCTTATTGGGAACCAATAAAGCTGGCACTACACAAAGGCTGAGACTCTCTCTAATAAACCCTTTTCCAAGCAATTCCTCCACTTGACACTACAACTCCTCTTGTTGGCTCGGATTAATCCTATAGGTAGTTTTGTTCGGTAAAGTTGATCCCGGGACTAAATCAATTCTGTATTGGATTCCTCTAACAGGTGGTAACCCGTTAAGAATTTCCTCTGACATGAGAACTTCATATTCGGTCAAGAGAGGTTTGATGATGTGGGGTAGATTGATTTTGCATTCAGTCCCCTCCTTTGCCACTAGAATCATTACAGTTTCATTCTTCAAAAGAGCTTCCGAGATTTGTGCACTCGTTAAGAAAACTTGGCCATCCTCATTCTTTCCTTTGCTGCTAGGTAGCAGTTTCATTGGGTTCAAAATGATCTTTTTTCCATCTTTGATGAAGGAATAGGTGTTTCTGAATCCATCATGCATTACTCTCCTATCAAATAACTAAAGCCGACCTAATAGAAGATGGCATGCATCTATTGGCACAACATCACACCAGATTTCATCTTGATATGATTTCCTATAGAGAAAGAAACCAAACACCTTTTGGACACTGATACTCCATTTCCATTCTTGAACCATTGAATCTTGTAAGGCTTGGGATGACACTTGGTTGATAAGCTCAATTTGGTCACTATCTCTTTGGACACAACATTGGTGCAACTCCTGTCATCAATATGAGGTTACACACTTGGCTATGAGATGTGCAACGGGCTTGAAATATATTCTCTCACAGCAAATGCTCTTCTTGATAAGGACTTGCATTCAAAAGTCACCTAATGACTAAAACCTCTGCTTCGTCACCATACTCTTCATGTTCTTCAGGATCTCCTTATTCTTCTTGATGCTCCTCTTCTTCTTCAACCACATCATCGCCAATGCTAGAGATGGTACGTTTGTTGGGACACTCCGAGGCAATGTGTTCATAGCCTTGGTACTTGAAACATTTCTTAGAAACATTGGGATTGACTACCGGTTTTGGATTTCGTTTCTCCGGCTTGGTGTTGAATGAGGACGCCTTGATTGATGCCGAGGAAGAGGATGAGTTAGGATTTCCCTTGTTTGTCAAACTAAGGTTGCCCACAGATTTATTTGGAAATCTCCTTGCCTTCTTTTTTTACTGCTCCACGTTCAAAGCCAATTTTCGAACATCGTTGAAAGTCCATTATGGCTATAATTTAATTACATCAGAAATCTCCTTCTTGAGTCCACCTAGATATCGTGCAATAGTTCACCTTCGGGTTCTACTACGTCGCACTTGAGCATAAGATACTCAAATTCTCTAATGTAGTTAGCCACAGACAACTCAAATTGCTAGAAATTGTGAAACTTTACATAGTTGTCTTGTTTTTAGTTGTCTGAAATGAATCTTTTTCTGAGTTCCCGCTTTATCTTCTTCTATGTTCGAATGGGCCTCTATCCTTCACATTCTCTTTCTCACTTGAGATTTTCCCACCAAAGGGACACATACTTCTTTAGTTTAACGGCAACCAACTTGACTCGCTTTTCATTAGAATAATCCTTGAATTCAAAGATCCTTTCCACGGTGTACAGCCACTCGAGGAATGCATCGTCTTGTGATTGTCCGTCATATTCAGGTACATCCACCCTCACATCACCATCGCGGCTTCTACAGTGAATTCGACGTCTTGGGTAAGCATAGGAGTCATCACTAGAATCATCTTAATTGTAGAATTGATTGATGTCTTCATCCTCTTTATCTGCATGGCGCATATCATGCCTTGGTAGATCTTGTCTCTCGAACCGTTCAAGGCATTATTGAAGCTACTGTATTGTTCTTCACATTTCCTCCATCTTGAGATTTTGATTTCTTTCTTCCACCGGTTCATCTTCTTTAACGAGTTGTTTTCGAAAAGCTTGTCTCCTTATTTTTTTTTCAACTCTAACACTCCAAACCTTCTTTGATACCATTTACAATCAGTTTTACATGTACTTAGAAAGGAAGAGTTATTTGCTGACTTGAAGAAATACAATTTTTGCACTGATAGGCTTGTGTTTCTTGGTTTTGTTGTGAGTGCACAAGGAATAAAAGTTGACGAAGAAAAGGTCCGTGCAATTCAAGAATTGTCGAGTCCCACAAGCGTAGGCGAAGTATGGAGTTTTCATAAACTTGCTAGTTTCTATCGGCGGTTTGTGAAAGACTTTAGTACTTTGACTGCACCACTCACTGAAGTAACCAAGAAGAATGTTGGTTTCAAGTGGGGTGAAGAGTAAGAGAAGGCGTTTCAGTTCATCAAGCAAAAATTGACAAACGCTCCTTTATTATCTTTACCTAACTTTGACAAAATGTTTGAGATTGAATGTGATGCTTCAGGTGTAGGCATTGGTGCAGTACTTATGCAAGAAGGACAATAAATTGCGTATTTTAGTGAAAAGTTGAGTGAGGTAGCCTAAGTTATCCGACTTATAATAAGGAGCTGTACACATCGGTCTGGGCTTTGAAAACATGGCAACACTACCTTTGGCCCAAGGAGTTCTTGATTCACACTGATCACGAATTATTAAAGCACTTGAAAGGACAACACAAACTAAACAAGAGACGTGCTCGTTGGATGGAGTTCATTGAGACATTTCCCTATGTCATCCGATATAAGTAAGGTAAAGAGAATGTGGTTGCCAATATACTTTCTTGTAGGTATGCATTACTCTCTACTCTTGATGCTAAAATACTTGGCTTTGAGCACATTAAAGAATTGTATCCATTAGATCAAGATTTTTGTGAGGAGTTTCGGGCTTATGAGAAAATTGCAGTGGGAAAGTTCTATAGGCATGAAAGATTCTTGTTTCAGGAAGATAAGTTGTGTGTGCCAAATTGTTCATTGCATAACTTGTTAGTATAGGAATCCCATAATGGGCGGTTAATAGGACATTTTGGAGTTGCTAAGACCCTAGCTGTTTTGTAGGAACACTTATTTTGGCCACATATGAAATGAGATGTTGAGAGAATTTGTGGTAGATGTGTCACATATAAGCAAGCAAAATCCCAAGTGCAACCTCATGGTCTGTACATGCCACTTCCCATCCTTAGTGAGCCTTGAATTGATATTTCAATAGATTTTGTATTAGGTTTGCCTAGGACTAAACGTGGAAGAGATTCAATTTTTGTGGTTATGGATAGATTCTCAAAGATGGCACACTTTATTCCATATCATAAAACGGACGATGCCTCACATGTTGTTGATTTGTTCTCTAGGGAGGTCGTGAAATTACATGGCACACCTAAAACAATTGTTTCAGATAGAGATGTTAAGTTCTTAAGCTATTTTTGAAAGTGTAAGACCCGAAATTTTGTAGACTTGTAATCTTCTTGTTCATAAGAGATTAAAGTTCAAATTATGTGTTTCTAATGTGTTTTATGAAAAATTATGAATAGTAATGAGAAATTCATAATTTTATTTATCAATGTTTGAATCCTCATTAAATTGACTATGAGACTCTATGAATGATTTATGAGCCATATATGAGGTTTTTAAAAGAACAAGAACGAGAAATGATGTAATTTTACGAAAGTCAACTTTGACCGAAAAAAGTCAAAGTTTGACCAACAAAAAAGTCAAATGGTTGACTTTACGAGATTTTGAAGTACAGTCCAGGAAGAGTTCCGAGAATAATGTTTTGTGAAATAAATAGCAAGAATAAGCCTTAAAACCACCCTAGAAAAATCAAGCACACCGAGTTAGGATTAAAGGGCGTAAAGGTCTCGAAGAGTTAAGAAAAAGATTTCTTATGATCCGATTGTATACAAAAATTTTGGATCGAAGTACAATAAGAAAATATGGAACACAGTATTAGAAATAACTGTATGGCACAAGACAAATGAATTAATTTGGAGAAAAATCAAGAACCAAACAAGGCCCTTGTTTTTAAGGGATGACCTCATGGAGATGACATCACAAAGGTGAGCTAAGCATGGGAAATTTTTCTAGAAGACTCTAGAAGCTTCTAGGACCATCCATTGGCTGCCACTTGTTCCCCTTTCCTCCCCAAAATTTTCGGCCAAGCACATGGGAAGCAAGGGAAAAAGCCTAAAATTAAGGAAAAAGTGTGAGCTCACCTTCCACTAGCTAAAGTTGAACATGTGGAGCTCTCTCCTCCACTCCTTAAAGTTCGGCCAGCTAAGAGGACAAGCAAGGGATGGGAAAAAGCCATTTTTTGAGGAAAAAAGTTGATCAACCAAGCTCCCCTTTTTGCCTATAAATACCCCCTCATAAAACCCATTCTTTTTAATCTCAAAAGACAGCCAAACTCTGTCAAATTTCTAGCAGCCAAACCGTGGGTGAGAGGGAGAGAAGGAGAAGAGAAATCAGAAAAATTTCTTAGGGCTTTTCTTCCTTGAGGTACTCGGGTTGCTAGGGAGAAAGAAGAGAAAATTTTGGAGCCTTGGAGACCCATTTTGGGGGTGTGCAGCCGTGGGTTTGAGAGGAGAAAAAGGTGAGGAAAATCTGGAAATTTTGAGGGGAAATCTTGTGGTAAGGCTCGGGATTGAGTGGATCTAGCAAGGAACTAAGAGAAAAATTTTTGGTGCTCCCTTTGCACCAAATCCGTGGGCTAGAAGGAAGGAAGGAGATTTGGAAATTTCCAAACCCTAATTTGGGTTTGAGGTAAATTCTTGAACCATCTTGAAATTAAGTTCAAATCTAGCATTTTATGGTGATTCAAGTTGGTTTGTAAGGACATAAGTCCATTTAAATTTTCAGCCCTAGTTTGGGGTGTGTGTGCTTGATTAGGGATTAGAGTTTGGTTGGCTTGATTTTGATATTTGCTTACTTGATTTATGCTTGGTTATGATTGATTTTCATGCTAGAAAATTTGGTTGTATGTCCCCCAAGTTGTGGTTGAAAATCTGCCAAGGCAGCCCCCCTTGATGCATGCTAGTTTAGGGTTGATTGTTGATGCTTGAATGTGTGGTATGGAAATGTTAGAACCAAGCAACCCTAGGTTTATGATGTTGGATTGGGTTGCATGGACTGTATGGACGACTAATGGGACGCTAGAAAACGCTGTGTGTTTGACTCGTAAGCTCCCGAAGTGGTCGGTCGAGATAGAATCCGCGAACTAGGACATAAACCGAACTAAGCAACCGAAACTGCCAATTCGGATTCGAATCTGGCCAGTTTCGGGAAAGTGAAATTTTAAGGCCCTTAGAGGCCGAACGGGGTAAAACTCAAAACACAAAAGTTGCTCGGAACAACTTTTACTAGAGAGCTACACGAGTAGAATCTCGAAATGAGGCTCCAACGGCCTCCGTTTTCTCTAAAACCCGTGGCTGATCCCCAGACCCAGTTTTCACTCGGTTTTTCCGGGTCAGCCAGTTTCAAACAAAAACTGGTACTAATACAAGCCGAACTGGATTTTTTGCAAAATATGAAAGTTTTATCATTTTTCGAGAGCTACAACTTTCGTGAAGACAAGTTTTCCAGATTCTCGATGAATTTTTAAACTGGGCACATTTTAAAGAAGGTGCGCAGGGAATCCGAAAATTCCTGCACCTTGGTTTTACAAAAATGTTTTCTAAAAACTGTAAAATGTTTTTAAACTGTTATTTTAGCTACGGAAACTGTTCCAAAGGTAGTTTCCAGCCTTAAATGATTTTATAAAAGATTTGTTTCAAAAACTATGAATTTTAAGGGTACGGGTTTGAAATTCCACATTTTTCAAGAAGTGAAGAAAAAGGGGGTTCCAAACCAAACGTTTTCAAGTTAAGGAAAAATGATGATTTTAAGCCAAAGTACTTTCAAGTTAAGGAAGTAAGAATTTTTACAAGCAAACTAAAGGATTTTCGGAAGATAATTACACAAGATTTTCTAAAAGAAAGGAAATGGGATTTTAAAGAAAATTGGTAATCAAGCCGACTACGGACAGTAACCGGATATTGTATCCGAGTTACGGAGTCAAGCCAGGGATGACTAAGGGTGGACTATTAGTTGACCAGATGTAATTTTAGTCAACCCCATTGTAGAATCGACGTTGACCCTAAGAGTTACCCAATGTAACCCTAAGGGATGCACAAAATAATTAATTGGGCTAAGATTTAAGGGGTTAATGAAAATAACCCAATGTTTATGTTGTAAGAGTAAAGCCCCAAAGGCAAAATGGAACCCTAAACCTCAAGGTATGATTGAGGGTTTAGTAACAAGGATCTAATCAAGAGGTTATCCAACGTGACCTCTTAAGAATTAATCAAAGTTTGATTATCCTTAATAAAGAAGGATGATTATGGAGACCAAGTGAGGTAATAAGTATAGGGGACATACAACCAAGAGTAGGTGTAATGTTGATTAGGTCACCAACATCTTATGATAGGATTCTGATCATATATTTCTAATATAGCAGAAAAGTGACCTGCTGTTGCCGACAAATCTAAGACGCAACATTAAGGATACGGCAGAGGAGGTAAGTACAAACTTCACCTACAGTATGAAAAATAGTATGTTTTCAAAAGTGCTATTGCATGTTTTTATACTATGTTCAAAGCGATGCTATGATTGCTAAAAGTGCCATATTTTCAAAAGTGCTATATTTGCATAATACTATGTTTATGAAAAGTGCTATATTCGCAAAATGTCATGTTTATAAAAATGCCATAATTGCAAATGCCATGAATGAAAAGAATGTCATGCCATGTTATGAATGAGATGAAAGTCATGTTATCATATAGTGACATCATAAGGTATGTTCACTAAGGATAAACAATATGGTAAGATATCACAAGTAAAATGTCGTACCGACCTCCCATCAGGTGGAGGGTTTTTCATGTTAAAATTATGGATTATCGCCCTCTCGTTGATGCGGGAGGGTGTAATCAATTATGTTTTCCCAGAGCAGTTAGGGACCTTGCAAACCCTGACTGTATCTGGAGGCGCGCTAAATAAATGATGGTACGTACACTATGGGGCCTATATGAAAGATAAGTACAAGTTAAAAAGGAATGCATAAATGAACATAAATGGTTCACGCATATGCATATGATGAATGTTATGTTTTCGAGATGCTTTAAATAAAACGTTTTATGAGATTATATTTGTGCTTACTGGGCGAAAGCTCATTCAGTTATATTTCATACTGTAGGTAAGAAACCTGCAGCTTAAATGATGGGCGTTGTGTGGATGATGCGGCGGCAGATGAAGGGCGATATGGATACCACTACGCATAGATTCCGCAACCTTTTTGATATGTCAAGAAGTTTTTGTATATAAGTATATGTGATGAAAACCACTTATGTTATATGGTATTTTGATACTAAAGACTTTAAGTAAACTTTCTACTTCAGTATCAATGATCTATTGTTAAAGACAAATGCTTTTTATAAGTATGTTTCAAAAAAATATATATATTCTCAAATTTTAAGTTAAGTTAAGTTAAGTTAAGTAAGTAAGGTGGCGGCCCTACGTAGTAAGGGGGCGTCACAGAAAGACTTTATGGAGTAAGTTGAGTATTAAGCTATTGTTTTTTACTACTTGTTACCCACAAACTGATGGTCAAACCAAAGTAATAAATAGAACTTTGTCAACTTTATTAAGGGCAATCATTAGTAAGAACATTAAAACATGGAAAGATTATTTACCACATATTGAGTTTGTCTATAATCGTTCTATTTACTCTGTTACTAAATTTTCACCATTTGAGATTGTTTATGGTTTTAATCCTTTAACTCTTTTGGATTTATTAGCATTACATTTGTCTGGGTGTGTGAATTTAGATGGAAAAAGAAAAGCTAAACCTGTAAAGCAGATTCATGAGAAAGCAAAACATCGAATGAAGAACCGAGCAATATGCGAAGCGAGCCAACAAAGGGCAACAGTAGTTAGTCTTTAAACCTGGAGATTGGGTTTGGTTGCACATGCATAAGAAGTGGTTTCCATAACAAAGGAAATCCAAGCTACTACCTAGAGGGGATGGATCTTTCCAAGTCTTTTAACGGATCAATGACAATGCATACAAGCTGGATTTGCCTGGTGAGTATAATGTAAGTGCTACCTTCAATGTTTCTAATTTGAGTCCGTTTGATGTAGGGGTGGCAATTCGTGTCGTGTTCGGGTACACGGGTCCAACCCGAACACGACCCGTTCTTTTCCGTGTCAATTTCGGGTAACCCGAATTTGACCCGTCCACTATTCATGTCGTTTTCGATTCGCAAAATTCGTGTCGTTTTTTATTCGTGTCGTCGTGTCGCGACCCGTATTGCCACCAGGGGTGGCAATTCGTGTCGTGTTTGGGTCACACAGGTCCAACCCGAACACGATCCGTTCTTTTCCGTGTCAATTTCGGGTGACCCGAATTTGACCCGTCCACTATTCGTGTCGTTTTCGATTCGTGTCGTCGTATCGCGACCCGTATTGCCACCCCTAGTTTGATGTAGGTGATGAACTTGATTTGAGGACAAATCCATTTAAAGAGGAGGGGAATGATGAGAACATGACTAGCACAAGAGCGTGGAATGCAAATCCTATTTAAGTTACTGTTGGACCGGTTACAAGAGCACGGGCCAAGAAATTCCAAAATGCATTACATAGACTGATCTGAGAGATTTGGGCTCAAGCACGCACGTGGAGGTCAGTTGAGGGAGATGAATGAGTTGACCAGCCTTTTAACAAGCATGATTCAGGTTCAAGAAAGTCAATAGAAGAATATGTGCTTGCTTTCCTTTTCCGACATCTCATTTAGTTTAAAGTTACAACAAAAGGAAAAAGATTTGTCAATCAAGGCTGAATTATTATTCACTTTCCTAATTGGATTTGGGCGCATTGGTTGCTTTCCACTTTCCCATTTTAGTTCTTTGACTTTTTACTTTCCTTTTTTCTTAGGCATGTGTAATCAGCTAACTAAGGGGACTGATTTTTTCTATTTTTGTTTAGCCTTAATTAGTCTAGATTTTTTAACCTTCTTTAAGATAGCCATTTTAGGAACTTTTCATTGTAATATTCCTTTAAATGGACGTCTAGGGACTATAAAAATCAAATCATTAATCAGAAAATTATGAGAATTCTTTATCTTTGGTTCTTTAAAAGACTATTCAAACTTATCGGGATTTTCTGTGGTGTTCACCAACGACTTATCAATCAACCCTGTTGATTGTGACGTCATCACTATACCAAGGTTCTTACCTCTTATAGATAACGGGTCGCAGTTCCTTCTATTCAAACCTGTTCGTAGAACGATCTTAGAAACCTCTTCGAATACGGGTTTCATCACATAGTTAGCATGATTCGTATCAAGTACAATTATCATTCCCACAAGGATTACGTTTAAGTTTGAGTTAATTATCAAAATTTATTAACTCTTGAATTATATGAATAGCCAATTGAAAAATAAAAAAAATGCTAATTAAAATAAAAATATAAACTAAATTGACAAAACAAAAATAAAAAAAATGAAAAGATACGAACAAGGTTCTAGGGATTTAATCTCACCTAACCAAGTCACAAAACCACCCAATTTCAACCTAATTTGCTTGCCTAGTTAAGTGACCGCCGGACTAACTCTAACCGATCTACAACCCCCTCCCAGTATTCAAGTAGAAATATCCACTATTAAAATGGTAAATTATATTCCTCTGAGTACCAATTAATGAGAATTTATTAAGCTCTACATTTCCTGTAATGGCTACACAATTTTATGTTTTTTACTTAAGTGGCAAATAGAAGTTACCAAAAGATTTTGTTAGCAATCGAACTTCAACTTTTTCACGAAATGTTTTTGAGTGCTTCAAGAATGGCCGGAAGGAAATGATGATTTGTTAGCTGGCGAACTTGTCCATGGAAACGAAGGTCTGTAATAGGTACTTATTTTTGTCAAGTCAAACTTTTTAATATTTTTTCCCAAAAAAGAAAAAAGAAAAAAAAACGGAAAACGAAAAATGAAACTCCATTTTCGATTTTTTTTTTTTTAAGTTGAAATTTCATTCAATGAAAACTAAACAAACAAATGAGCCCAAGGTTCAGGAAACGAACCAGAGCTAACAAGAAAACAAAGAAAACCAACACACTCCCTAAAAACCTCATTTTTGCTGCTGAATTTCAACTTTTTCAGGGAACAGTTTTGAGTGCTTCAATAATGGCTGTGAAGAAATAAGATCTGTTAGCAGCTGAACTGGTCCAAGGAAATGAAGGTATGCAACATAAACTAAAATCAACAAAATACCCTGACGGTCACTATTAAATATATCAAAAATAAACTAAATGAAATATGAAATCAAAATGTAAAACATTCTCGTATTTGAATTGCACAAATCAAACTTAAAAATTCCAACTAAAGGGAAAGGAAAGAAAGGAAAAATTTTGAAAAAACTTAGACGAACCCAATTTGAGTTGTACATAGATTTGGATGAAAAGTTGTCCTAAAACTAATATGTTGAATTACAAACCTCCTGTTATACCACAACTCACTAAAGTCAAAGTCAACGCACCGCGTCACGTCATCAATAAATATCTCCTTACTTTGCACAAACAAAACTGAGGCCTAACTTACAAACGAGAAGGTGCAAGGCCCTATCCTATCCACACCTGAGCAAGGGGCAGTATCCTGCTCACGAGCAAGTAGGGCCAAGGTCTTGCTCGTGAGCCAACAGGACAAAGGTCGACTCACTCTCACATACTCCCCATTCACGACGATATATGAGTGTAATAACACAACTCTGCCATGATTCTTGTGTTATTATTCGGAAAAACTACCCCAGATAACTACCATAACCCATGCCCTTGAAACTCCGGATATGGTTCCCACGCCGAGAGAAAGGAAGAGAGGATGAGCGAGGCATGCTCGAACAAGTAGCGGAGAAGTGACGGTTACAAGGAAGGGTTACCACGGACGAGATCATTGTAAATAGAGGGAGAAACATATATTGGTGTTCTGAAAAATCACAAGTTTGGATAGTGCTCATAAAAACTTGTATCCAATGGATGAAAAAAAGTGAGGAATTGAGGGTGTAATTCGTTGATAGTGAAATTCCATTTGCTTTTCTTTCTCTTTTCTATCATTTATTATCCTTTTCTTTTACTTTTTTTTAGGTTGGCGGATTTTTTGCAGTCAACACTTCCATTGAATCAAATCTCTTAAAGATGAGAATAATTGGGTAGTTGTTAAAAATTAGGAGAAGAACAAAAAAGAACGGGCTTTTGTTGCTATTTAAAAATGACAAAGACATGAAAAAAAAAAAAAAAAAAAAAAAAAAAAACATCGTTTGTGAAGTTACATTTCCGTAAAACTTTTCCAAAGGTGAATTCGTGCTATTTGTGTAACACTTTCGTTAAGGAAAATTAACTTAAGTTTGTATACATGTTGAAAAAACTTAGTGCAAACAATTTGGATGACATGACACGAAATTAAAGGATTTTTTATAAATTAGTTTAGATAAATAATAAGTTGACACGATCAATATAATTAATAAACAAAACCTGTTTAGACATATATGAACTGGAATTGACATGATTAATCATATATCATAAACCTAGTTATATATAATATAAATATTTATATAAGCAACTAAGTACAAATAATACGCATTTTAAAATCATATTGATAAATTTCAATTGTTTTTCTTTTACAAAAAAAATGGTTAACTAATAAACATGTTAAAAATATCACAATCACATTAAATAAGTGATTATCGTATCAATTATTAGTTTATATAGATTACATAGATTGATGCAATTAACATTATTATGTAACATAGTCTAGTAAATAGATCGTGTTTGGGTTAATATTTACCGACACAATTAATAAACTGGTTAATATAAATACGATTCATTAACATGAATTGTGATCCCCAGGGGGTGTGAAACAGATAAAAAGAGCTAATGTGCCAATTAAAAAATTTTACGACATAAAGTCTCAATGGCACCATAATTAAGGGGCTAAAGTGCAATTTTCCCTATTAAAAATGGTTACTGTAAAGAGCCAAACCTGAACCCGACAAAACAAAGAAAAAACCTCACAAAAAGCCCTTTATCCCAAAGGAGACAGAACATTACAGACACACAGAGAGACAAGGAAGAAAGCAAAACCATGGCGAGACTGAGGACGGCCATGGATTCGGCATTCTGGGACTTGAACGTGGCGACGCCCCGAGTCCTAGACGGCACCGCCAAGTCCATTCCAGGCGAGCCCTTCCCCATGGACGGCGCTCGAGGCAGCCGAGCTCTGAGGATTCAGCAAGTCTCGCTCTTGGGAAATGGGTTTCCTCTCGGCATTATCCCTTCTTACTCTCCTACTTCTTCCAAGGACTTGGGCTCCTTTACTCTCCAGTCCCTCTTGCTCCGACCATCCACTTCCAACTGGTGAACTCTTGTTTCTTCCTTCTTGTTTTTGGTTCTTTTTTCTTTTGTTTTTGACTTTTGTTTCGCTTTTTTTTTTTTTTTTTCCTCCTTTTGGTTTTGGAAAACGGAGTTGTGGGAATCATTTTGCTATGAAA
Source organism: Ficus microcarpa (assembly GCA_025413485.1). NCBI lineage: Eukaryota > Viridiplantae > Streptophyta > Magnoliopsida > Rosales > Moraceae > Ficus > Ficus microcarpa. The sequence goes on along the minus strand of CM046377.1, from coordinate 53,079,864 downwards.
TGGAAATGTGGGTTGTTGGTGGATTCTTCATTGTAGTGCTGATTGTGAAACAGGGATTTAGAAAGAGAGGGATTTTTTGTTTTGCTGTTTAATGTTCTCGGAAATCAAATGGTTGGTTTTTTCTAGTTTATAGCATCTTGTTTTTGTTGTGGGGCTCTTGTGTATGGCCTGCATTTTAGTGATTTTGGGGGGACAGATTTTGATTCTCATGTTAAGTTCTTTCGGGAAAAGTGGTTTGCAAAATTCAAGAATTCCGTTTAGGAAGTTGGTTGTTGGCTTCATATGCATACATATGTGTGTGTATGTGTGTGTATCCATAAATACTTGTACTTCTTGCTCTGCATTGGATATACATAATATTGTAGTAAGATCTTCCTAATCTTTGAGCACGTATTATGCCGAACAAGGCATGCGTTATGGCTCGGCAAAAAAATTGAGAATTCAAACTTACCTTGTGGAATTTCACTTTAGTTCAACAATATGATAATTGTATTAAGGATCTCTGTGGTGACGATTATAGGTGGCTTGGATTAATTGGGCAGTTCCGGCCTAAGAAACTATTTTCTTCGATTAGAGCTGAATTTAAGGGTGATGATGGAGAGTTACCTTCTTTCAAAGATGTGGCAAGGCATTTCTTGGATAAGTCACTTTATTCATTTGGACTAAGCACACAGCTTTCTCCGACTCCCTCAACATCCATTAAGTGGAGCACAGAAGGGCATGGTGAGAAAAAGGGACGACGCCACAAATTGATGCTCTTTCATAAGGCAAGCATTCACATTGAATTTTTTTGTATTATAAACACCAATGTTGAATATATCAATGTTAGTTAGTTGGCGAGTTTGCGACTTGATGTAGCTTATAAGACTAATTTGTGTTTTCATTACTGATTGCACGATCTCAAATATTTTCTCTCCTAATATTGTTATGTCTCCTGATAGTTGAATATGGGTTATGCTTTTCATATCCTGTATACGAATATATTTCATTCAAACATATTAGCTGACAAGTTCATGTTTCCCTCAAGTTCATGTTTTAATATCATTGCACAAAAACAAATAACTGATCAATCTTTCTTGATCCCAATTTATTTTCAGCTACCCTATCATGATATCACATTTGAGGCTGCATGGCCTCAGCTGTTCATTGATCATAAAGGGCAATATTGGGATGTTCCAGAGTCAATTTCCTTGGATCTATTATCCCTTGTTTCTGAATCTGGATTGCGATATCGCCTTGGTTTGCATAAAAGTAGTGGTCATCCTCTTGCAGTTAATGCTACAAGTCTTGGGGCACCTGCTTCCTTGATGCCTGGAATATGTGCAAAGGCCACCTTTTCTTATGAGAAAAGCAGGGACTTCTGGAGGAAAGAGGAGCAACAAAAGGACATAATTGAGAAGACTGATCGGGGTTTGTTTTGGCGACCTTCATATGATGTGCGTCTTAATGAACCTCATTCTGCAATATCTGGAATTATTGGTAATGTTGCAGACTTACGAATTTGCTTCTGTTTTCTGTTTGTGACGTTACTTGTTTCATTGTATAAAATGAAGGTCTTTTTGTTTTTGCAGTTTTGATAGTTTTTGAGAAGTAAAGTTTCTTTGTTTCGTAACGTTTTTGTTATGTTGCATTGTTGGATATTTCTTCCATTTTCAAATTTATTTTCTCTTTCTGAAGTGAAGCTCATAGATGCGAGTATCATCTAGATCTATTCATTGTTGTTTCAATCAATAAGTATCATACATTGAGAAGTTACAGTTACAGGTGCTGATTTAACATCCTAGGCTCTTTTTTTTTTTAATATTATTTTGTATAAAATATGCACTTTTCATCTTGATCCGTTTGGTAGATTAGCGAAAGTTTACCCCTTGTGACATGCTCTGTATGTTCCTGTGTGACATAGGAGTAAAACAAACGTTTTGCACTCTGATTCTTGTTATTAATTGTTGAATTTTCATTGTAGGTGGTATCTGTGCTGCCTGGTATGGGGACAAGGAGAAGAGAACCCCATTAAGTGCTGATTTATTTGGCTCTGTTTGCTATACGATCCAGCATGGGAGTTTTAGGAATTACTATGGTGATCTTACCAGGCTAGATGCTCGCTTGGATATTTGTTCAGCTTCAGCTCTTGCCAAAAGGGTTCTCAATGGTTTCAAAAGTTCCTCTTCTAATAATATGGATGATCCAACTTCTCATCCCCGACTCAATCTGATCTTTCAACAGCAGGTATTCCGATTTATGTCTTACATTTTAGTCTCGTTAGTTTTTGCACATGATTATGCAGATGATAAGGTCATCTTTTCCTTAAGGTAACAAACTCGAGGAAATAAAAAATGATTAGTGTCTCTCATGGGAGCAAAAATTAATGCATAGGTGTTGAGTTATGAGAATCAATTATAGGCAATGAGGAATCAAAGTTCAAAAGACTAGCTTTCCGATTTTGTTTGGTAGGAGGGAGTAGTGGAAATAGGGACAGGGATGAGAGGATTAGCAAAAGGTTTTCGGGGCTTAATTCTGTTGTAGGAGAGAAAAAGAAGAGGAAATGGATTGAATCCCCGATACGAAGGATGTAAAGGAGGGAATCCATACCATACACAACAAGAGAAACAACCTCCCCTTCATTTCCATTTTCCTCATCTAGATTATATACATCTTTTCTTTATGTTTTCTCTCCCTTGGCCCTGATGTTTCATGTTTAGAATGACATAGAAACGCTTTAGACTCATAAGGTAATTTTTGGTGTCCAATCGCCCTCCTTTTTAAAGCAGAAACATTAGTCCTTTGTAGCGTGAACAGTACTAAACTTTTACTATAATAGAATGCTTGATGTGGAATTTAGATTGAAGGCAATCAGGTAATTCTTACTATTTACGGCCTTGTCTTTGTAGGTTGCAGGGCCAATAGCGGTTCGACTAGATTCAAGGATTTTGCTCAACTCATCTTCCGGCAAGTGTGGGCCGCAAATGGAGGATTTCATATGTAGCTTGACTTACTCCTTCAGACTACTAGAATCAGGAAAAGCTGTTTTCTGGTATTCTCCCAAAAGAAAAGAGGGCATGGTTGAGTTACGCCTGTTTGAGTTTTGACCCCACATTTTTTTCTCACAAAGGGTAAAGAGAGATTTTTTTTTTTTTGGAACTGTAGACTTTCCAAAGGGAAATTGACTGTAGAGAGTTTGTAAGATGCTTTTTATCTGTTAGTCTTGATCTTGCATTTTTGTGAACGAATTTTACTCGGCGTGGTAAAGACATCTCGTTTTTACGGTCAAGAAGTAACGACATAACTTCGTAGGGGAAAAAAGGATAACGACATTATTCTACATGTAGTTAGAAAAAACGACATGTTTTGTTAGCCATAGTGGTGGAAATCATTGACCAGTCAAATGAAATGTTGTTGCGGTTGGAGACATATATAATTTAGTGATAATTTTATATCTAATTCTAGAAAGGAGGAAAGATCTTGGCTGAGTACCCTAGACACCATCCATGTAAATTCAGAGCTCAATCCAAATGAAAGAAAACGTGGAAGAAGCAAAATAAAAACTCGTGCACATTTTATTTATAAATACTGTAAGACCTGATGGGACAGTTAAGACAGATCAGGTTTGGAACGATTAGACTGTAGCTATGGTAAATTAAGTAAAAAAGCAGAAACAAAATAACCATATAAATAATAAATAAACTCCGTAATATGGTTATTTGACCCTTAAGACCCACAAGGATTGAACACATAAAACTCAATTAAAAGAATTCAATCGAACTACGAACTATACATCTGGAATTATACGTCTGTTGAGAAAGTTAACCAAACTGCAACCCTCGTCGTCTCCTTCCTTGATGACTGGAATGTACACCAAGTCTCCAATGCTCGCATTCTGTCTCGATGACATCCTCCGAGCACGAGCACGATTCTCCTTCACGAACTTGCAGTGAATCCTCATACACCGAATCATCACAATTCAAAATGGCAGTCAATTTAAGAGATTTTCTTTTTGATAAGCTGCTGCGTGTGGGGGGTGGTTTTTTCATTACATTTTGAGGTTTTGTTTGTGGGGGGTAATAATACTTTTCTTGGTGATTGCTTTACTTTTGAGGTGGAACTTTGGGCTCTCATTAATACTGTTCTTATTGCTTTTCAACTTCCAAAGGATTTGGTGGCACCCTTTTACTAAAGGGGAGTTTGGTGGAATAATTTGAGTTGAGATTTTTAAGTTGGAATAGTAAATTTTTTTGAATTTTCAGAAAAGACAAAATTTTTTGGGAAAAAGATAAAAACTTTTTGGGAAAAAGACAAAAAAAAAAATTTGAGTTGAGTTGGTTGAGTGTGTTTGCCAAAGACCCCCTAATTTTTGTGATTTTTTTAAAATTTTTTAAAATCCTTCTTACAGATTCTCTTGATTTTCAATCTTTCTTTTATTATTTTCTTTCCTTTATATTATTTTCCTCTTCCTAATGAAGTCCCATCTAAATAAAAAACAAATAAATAATCAAAATGTAGAGACTGAATGGCAATTCGAGTTGTTACATGATAACTCAACTCCGACTCCACCCAACAACTTATGGGATTGACCCAAAGTAATTAACTTGACTGATTAAATTTTAATTCAAAAAGAAAAAGAAAATTTATAACTTTTTTAAAACCTTGAAATATAGTAGATGCAAAAATATTATTACAGTTGGTACTGACACATGAGTCAACTCGAAAACATGATTATATGAATCGATACGAAGCCCGAATTGTCACGACCTGCATGATGATCCCTAGTTACTTCAGAACGTAATGCGTAAGCATGGAATTGAATTGATCAAAAAATGAAACGGAACTCAACCCAAATACTAGCTCGTCCATACCCGCACGCCGCAATTTTTCAACTACTTTTATTGAGGAGAAATAAGAAACCTCACTCAAAAAGCAAGTGCCCTAACAGACCAATTAGGGGCGGAAAATAAAAAGAGCGGAAAACGAATAATAGCAACTCAGAATCCTCTTGTACTACTAACATAAAGCTGTTTTCGTCCAAAGTAACTCAAAGTACAGCATACCACAGGAAACAAGATAAAATGACAATAGTGACTATTACAAAATCGTCTATGCTAGTGCAAATGTGCAACTCCTTTCTCCAAGTTGACAATTGAAAAAAATAGCATGGCCTTCGGGTATTATGCATGCAAGAGAGCTGTTGAAGCTCTATTCAACCACAGCCAGCAAGTCACCTTCTTTACAGAAGCAGTGCTTTGTGTCGGTTCCCAAATCCACCTGATACGCAACCGAGCCTATTAGTAGTCTATTTTTAAGAGAACTAAAATATTCTCTCTTTTTTCTGTGCTGGGAAAACACAGCTTAAAGACGAGATTACACATAATTTAAAACCAGCTTATAGGGAACATAACCAATCATTCTTGCTCACATCATGACTATTAAAAACATCAGACTTCAGCTAAAAGAAATCAGTATCCTTGCTCTAAGGATGTTTAAGATTTTTTGCTGTAAAGGACGTATCAGATTTATAATGCTACCAAGGTCCTATTAATTATGTTGACTAATTTATTCAACTGTTTACCTCATAAGCATTTATGTCTGAGAAGAGGACCTGCAAAAGGGGAGGAAAAAATTGCATAAGCCAATAACAATTCAACAAAACAATTTCCTTCATAAGCTACGTATAGAGTCACTGACCCTTGTCCCCGCCTTCACTCCCCCAACCTCGGTACCAACAGAGAGAATCTACGCCAAACACAACATTTCTTGTCAAAACTTTCGTAAGACCACTGATCTGTTTCAGACTGTATGTAAGTCTCTGTGTGTGTGTTATAGATTAGCACTAAGAGAAATATTGGAAGAAAAGAGATTAGATACAGATTTGCAGTTGAACCAAAATAGTTGTGTGGTTTGAGTAAATTAACTTTTGTTTCTCATGTACTGAAATGACAAAAAAACTTGTGTTATGTGTTCAACACAGCTTGAATGGTTGCCGAACGCGAAGGCGATGTTTTCTTTATATACTAGTGTAGATTATTGCCGTTAACAAATAAAACAAGAAAAGAAAATCAAAGGTCTTCATAAGATAGCTAGCACAAAAGGGTTGGCATTTTGCTTACTTCTCCCATAAGATACCGCTCGAATTTGACAGCTGATTTCGGCAGCAAAACACCACCTGCTGATTTCTTTAAGCAAAACATTTCATCACTTGAACCATTACCATATTATACACGACGTGACATGAGATATTTGATAATTTAAGAACTCCCCAGGAGTAACAAGAAAACATGCACAAAATTGTGAGCTCTGATTCATAAAGAATTTGAGATTATATCAGAGTAGCACAAGAACTATCAGATTTAAAACAAAAATTTTGAAATTCCGGTGTTTTTTTGAAACCGAAAAGCTATTTTTCAGGCATTAAAATAGAATTGAAGTTCCTTAAAATGTATCAAAACGTCAAGAAATGTCAAAATGAAGTGGACTTATAAACCCCTAAGGGGAAGCATGGGCTTAAAACCCACTAGTTGTCTTGTAATTATTCGATGTGGGACATTTGCTCTCTAACAGGCTTCTAATTCCTCAACAAAAATACTAGAAAAATAAAATCTAGAATAAAACTACTAACAATGTGATAACTGAGAATAAAAATACCTCAGGAAGCTCCTCGAGGCGAACAAGGACTCTATCAGCTTGCGGAACAACCTTGAATCCAACCCAAAAAAATAAAATTAAAAAAAATAGGTGATCGAATGGAAAAGACCCAGATAACATTTCACCGAAAAGAAAAAGAAAAACTTAATAGAAAAAGGATAAACTTAGAAAATACACCTTGGTGGGTTCCCATTTCTTGGAAACTGCAGACACTCTGTGATAGTTTCTTCGCAGGGCTGTTCAAAACACAAAAGAAAATAATAAAAAATAAACCCGAAAAAAAAAAAAAAGAAAAAGAAAGAACAGAACAAGTTGTGTGAAGAATAGATAGATGAGATAGTCGCTAGCTTTGTTAACCTGGGAAAAGTGTGGGCTTAGCTAGAGAAGTAGAGGTGGGTTTGGGGAGAAAGGGTTTCGGAAGTGTCACGAAACTGGACGCCAACGCCATGGATGAAAGAAAGAGAAAATTGACAAGAAAAATTGAGAAGAACAAAAGAAAGATGAGAAATGTGCTGGGGTTGGTTTTAGGTTTGGTCTGGAAGCTGAAAGAGGAGACAGGAAATGAGACGTTATAGGCACGTGTGGGATAAGAGTCACGTGCGTCGCTGAATCCTTACATCCAGGTCCGATAAAAATTCCAGAGAGTTCCGATTATTTCGTCGTTTTCTGTCTTGGAAGCAAGCTTTCTTTTCCAAAGCTTGTTTGGAGGGCTCAGAGATGCTTGCTTGGAGAGAGGGCCCAAGTTCTAAAACAAGTGTGAGAAAATTGGAGAAAGCGCATCATATATAATTTCAAAATTATAAACGCAAGCTGAAATGGTAATCTGGTAGATTACAAATGGTAATCTACTTGTAATCTGCCAGATGTAGCAGGAATCAACATGGGTTCTCCTTAGCCGCCCGCACTAATTTTTGGACCCGAGAGAGTATTCTGATAGATTAACTTTGATAATCTACTATATAACTTTTATATTTTACTGAATTATTTATTATATTGAGAAAATTATGGAAATTTAAATAGACCAGCTAAGAAATTTTGTCACATCTTAAATATGATTAGATTTTTCACCCCTACTTATATTAATTTACGATTGTTGTCTTTTTTTTAAACTAGTTAAGGTACGTGGGATATGCGTGTGTTAAGTCATAATTGAAAATTTTTATACATATAACAGACAATAATATATGAAAAGAAAAAATAAAAGTAAAATTTATACTTAGAGACTCAACAAGAATGTACAATTATAATAATACAAGTTAAATCAATTTAAAAAAAAAAAAAAACAGCACAAATTTAATCATGAGACAATTGAAAGAATACTCATAACAGTCAGAAATCAAATTTGATCACAAATAATTAAAATTAAAATTTTCGATGAGAAAGTTGAGATAAGAGATCTCTAAAGAAATATATCTATGATAGACAACGTGAAAGTTGAGCTTCTGATGGAGAGAAAATGAAAAAGAGAAAAAAAAAAAAAAAAAAGTATAAGAATACGAGGGTAAGAGATTATAATATATTAAAGAAAATGAGAATGTCATAAATATTCTCTTGAGCACTTGCTATGACACTATCTAGCTTTAGACGTTAACATGTAGTCTATTTTCCCAACGAAAGTGAGCTATCAATTTATCTTGTTAGTAGTGCTAGGGACAAAATTGAAGTGGGACTTTAAGAGGATTAAATGAGGTACTATGAAAGTAATATTTCTAAAATGATTAGATTATATGAATCGTTTTATTAGTATTAATTAATATATGCATATCTAATTATTGTTTAAGCTGAAAAAGTTTTTGAACAACACCAATGGCAATAGTGTAATTATATTTGACTATGGTGGGCCTTCTTTTCATGTAAGTAGTTTGCTTGAAGATTTGGAAAAGCCTACTCAATCCGTGGCTCATAAAGAAGCACAAATGCCAAGTCAAATATGTAGTTAAAGGAAAAAAAAAAAAAAAGAGTAAAGCACAAAACATAACCATTACTTGTCTTTTGAGGACAAATATGAACAGTAAAACTAGAAATGTACTCTTTCAATATAGTTAAATAAGATATTTTTACCCAACTTCTTGGAAATTTTTTCTTCTTTATCTCTCTCCTCTCTTTTATTAGAACTTATGTTTTGCTATCTATTAAATTGTCATATTATATTTTGTCATCTATCAAATTACCTAACTATATTTTGTTTTTTTAATATACCAAATTTCAGATATTAATTTATCATATTATTCTCCCAAATAATAAAAAAAAAAAATCATCATTAAAAATTCACCACAAAAATACTTAAGATAACAAAGTAATTATACCACCAAAACAACAAAAACAAAACAAAAACATTTAAAAGAAAAAAACCCAAATTGTGCACTTCTAACGGCAGCCAAAGAGAAGAAATCACGGCGGCTAATATTGTGAAATGCCAAGAACACAAGGAGAGAGATCTTGAGGCTGATATCAGGGTAGAGATTGTCATATCGCCAATCGCAGGGGTCTCGTGATTCAATAGATTGCCAATGACCTCTCATGTTTACGACTTCGAAGTGACATCATTGCAAATCTCAATGCAAGCTGTGATAGTCATTAGTCCGTATAAGGACAATGGTAAGCTGTGTAATCTCACATTGATTGGGAATTGATATATGTAATGATTCATATATAAAGAGACCATATTTTGATGGTATGAGACCTTTTGGATCAAGTCCAAGAGTAAAATTGTGCAGACCGAGACCCAAAATGAACAATAATATACCAAAATGAGGCATAGATCGTTACAAATGATATTAGAGCCTATACCCCACCATAAGTGTGGCCAAAGAGAACGTTGGACCCCAAAAGGAGGGATAACTATAACAATTACTAGTACTTGTACAGAAAAAGGGTAAGTTATGTAGTCCCACATTACTTGAAAATAGATATATGCGATGATTCGTAAATAAAGAGATAACTTTTTAATGAAATAAAACCTTTCTAAAAAAAATTGTTTTTATAAGAAATTATTGACGTATGAAGTGAAAAAAATATTTATAGTAATAAATAGTAGTAAATAGCAAAGTTAGTAAGTAAATAAATTTATTTTAAAAATTGAAACATAAATTATAAAAAGTATTGAAAATACTAATTTTGATTGTAAAAATAAATATAATATGTTTTAATTACAAACAAATTATCTGGCTGTCCAATGTTAACTATTGTCAGTGGAATTGCATTGAGCAATCAAAAATTGACTTGTGACACCTCAATGGGAGAAGCTGCTCGCGTGCCTACTTCTAGAAAGAAGTGGTCAATTTCTTCGGTTGGACTACACCCAAACCACCCCCCACCACACCCCACCACAACACACACCCCCCCCCCCGCCCCATCTACAGCTTCTATTTTTCTCATCTTTAGAGAAAGAGTAACCACCTCCAAGAAAGGTTGTAGTGAGAACTAACATCTAAGAATACTCCTTTGGGCTCAGATGAGCTTTTGTGAAGATACAGTAATCACAAAATCGGATTTTATGAGTTTGAAATTTATATTAAGAAAGCATTCTAATTTGACTTTCCAGATTTGTGCACATTAAGAAGAAGTTTCCTTAAAGAAAACTTTCTTTTGTGTTGCTAGACGTGATTCAAACTTGTCTAAACCAGTAAGAATACTTGTTTTGACAGGCTGAAGTATTTTAATAAATCCATATATAAAATGTCTCGGCTATATATAAGTTCTCTGATATGTGTGGATATATTGAGTATTTGAAAAAAGTATAAAGTGTGATTAATTTTTAAGAAATGCAAGAGCATTTCGGGCTTCAAAAGTTTGTTTAAGAAAACTTCTTAATGTGCACGAATTTAGAAGAAAGCTTCTTCTTACTGTGCACGAATTTAGTTGAGCAATATAGACCATATTAGTCAGATTTCATTGATGTTAATGTTGGAACCTTTCTTCATTGACCATTTGATTTTTGACTAATGAATTGTTTACATTTTTTTTTTTTTTTTTATCTTACACGTTTTTCAGCATATAATTCTGATGATATGTCGTGAGTCATTTTAGAAGGTTTTGTGCCGTAAAATTCAGGACTGGTATGGATTGATCTCATCCAAATAAGAGAAATTGGAGTTGCCTTTTTCAGTGCAAATTTTGTGCCCCTGAAATCATGATTTTGCCCCTATGTGTGCATTAGTCAATGTCGAAATTGTAGAATTTGTAGAGATAGATAGAAGACTCTGCATACCAAAAATGGATTTTAATATTCCAAAGGAGCATCATTCTTGGAGTCAATGCTGCTGATTTTCTTTCCCAAATGATGATCAAGAGAAGAAGGCTAGATGACCTTTTGGTCGATTTTCGTTCATGCTTCGCACTATAAAATGCTGCCCGAGGCATTAGGAGTGGATTGCTTCTTTCATCTGTAACATTGTGAGTCTCTTTTCAAAGAGCTTTATTGTGAGAGAAATATAAGAGCATATTAGACTTAATCATATATCTCTCAACCTTAGTGTCTTGCAACATATCACTTGGAGTAAGTTTGTTGTACCGTAAACGGTGGCTGCTAAGAGTGCCTTAGTTGGACCAGAGGTGAGCATGGATGGTTGGAGTATGTTAGTTGGACTGAAGGCGAACCGTACAAACAGGAGGCTTCATGGGTTTTGGGAGTGGACTACTTCGTGTTATTCATAATTTCGTGTGTCTTAATAATTGTAATTCAAGAATTAATGAAAATTTTCCTCTAAGCTGACGTTTTAAGCATCCATGGTTTTTGTTTTTTCTGTTCAAATTGGGTTTTTAACCACGTTAAATAATCATATTAGATATTCTGTCTTTACTGCATATACTTGTGATTATTTAAAATTGTTATTAACAGTTGTAATTTAATTATCTACATGAACGGTGTAGACGATAAAATCTATAGTCGAGTCAGGTTAGGGCTTATGGCTGTATCGTTGAGCTAACTAAGCGCGTGTTGAGTTAACCGAGCATGTTCGCTGTAAAAAAAATAGTCAAGTAAAGTAAATGAGATAAATAATGCAAGAGATTTATAGAGATTTACTCTCAATGTGAGAGCTAGTCCTCTGTGGTGACTTTGGGGGTTTCACTATAGTTGATAAAAAGTACAGTGAATGCCATAGTAATAAGAATTGGAAGAATAGAGATAGGGAATGCAAGAAATAGAGAGAGATAGCAGGGAGTAGAAAGAATCCGGTGAAGAGGCAGGAATTATAGGAATTTATGGATGATTCCAAGATGATTTGGCCTCCTGCAAGATGATCGGAGATGACGTCGGGATGATCTCGATATGGTCAGAGATGATGTTCAATGAACTAGGAGGATATCAATGATTTCTCTATGCCTTGGGGAAAATCTCCCTTTGAGCATGATTCTGAGGAAGATCCAATTATCTTTGATGATATTGGATGTCTTGGGCAAATTGTGTGTGCTCTTTGTCTAGAATGGGCGACAGTTCTCTCTTGCACATGTGGTGATGCCTCATGTTTATAGATGGAGATTGGTAGTTTCAATTGCTTGATTTAGTGTGGATCTTGTCATATTTGGTGATGAGAAGTTGCCTCTACTAGTCTTGGTTGACTTTCTATGGATAGCTTACTTTATTGAATTAGGGAAGGTCCTTTTTTAGGCTTGATTCTTTCCTTGATTGCTTGTAGGAGTAAATATGGCAAGTTTTGTGATCTTTCCATATGATGACTATGGGAAGGTGCTTGATTTTTGAATTGACCTCCTTGCTTTATGATGCCACGTGGACGATAATAGATAAGGTACAAAATCTGACCTCAATAATAAGCCCCCCACTACGTAGTTGATGAAAATCAACTGAAGGAATGTCTTGTAGTTGAGCACGTTGGTTCAACTGATGAGTTGATGATTTGGTTCGATGGTTTCTCGGGACACCTAATGTGGTAGCTCAGCAACTGATTCCTCGTTGGGCATCACTGTAAGTCGAGCGGTTGCAATCCATGATGGGGAATCGTGTGGAGTAAGTAACGAGGGCCAGGGTGTGTTTCCCGGGATTAAATGATGTTACGTACATGGGAGTCTTGTCAAGTCATTTGTCAACTCGATCTAATGTCCTTTCTTGAAGTCGGTCTTCTGTGAAATCATGAATTGTTGTCTTTAGAGGCTTTTGTTGTCCGATGTCCCAAAGTGAGATCTGGGTGATCGTTACTCAATGTTGTCACTGAATCGAACTGATTGGTTTGTGGAATCCGTCACGTATTAATCTTGAAATCGTTAAAATGGCAACTGAAGGATGAAGTTAATGTTTGCTTTTGGGACTGCATCTTGACTTGATTACACCTAATTGCACTGAAGTCAAAGCAGTCGTGGTTGTTGGGATGTTGATATCCACACCGTTTTGCTTGATGTTGAGTAGTTAAGAGGAGATACCCTTATTTTCCTGTAGAATCCTGAAAAGCCAGAGATTGTTAGTGAAAATTGACTTTTATATATGTAGGAACTTACCAAACCGATTAATGTTGACTCAGTTGGAGCAATGATCATCAAGGATTGGTGTTGAGATCGAGTCGATGAGAAGAGATTGGTCGAACGGAACCCGATTTTTTATGTCATTGTGTCTGTAGTTGATCAGGCTGAAGAGTTGTTAACTCGTTGTGTGAGGAGTCAATGTGATTGATGGGAAAATGAATATTGGTTGGAATCGGTTGAAGAATCATCCCGAAGGGTGAGCATCTCCCCGATGGACATAAACCGATGTTTAACGAGCAAGCTATGAAGCTTGAGTTGATTGGTGACTCGTTGAGCTGAAATTAAAATTTTGCTTGAGCATTGGGGATAAGTAATATGTTGGATTTATTTGCTTTGTAAGATGAAGTCAAGGATAATTGTTCATCAAATTGCATGCTAACCTGCAATGAATCCATGTTAAAGTACAAAGTTGGAATACCTACCTCATGGCACGATTACCAATGTTTGGCCAAGGCGAGGCCTATATGAGTGAATCTCCAATGGTGGGAGATGTTGCGATTCCGGGTTTGGCTTTTCGATGGATGATCAACTCAATTGGTGAGTTGCTTCAAGCCGTGACCATGTGGTTCGTTGGCATTTGAGCCATTTTTGTTGATTTGAGTCGAGATTGCTATGTCGACAAGAAGCAAATTGATGTACAAGAATTGATGCATATATTTTTGGTGCTGTTGAGACGATGGCTTCCCTTAAGACGCAAAATGAGACGATTGTGGCCATTCAAGATCACGTTGGCCATCCATTTTGAAATGAGTTAATGGAAAAGGGGTTGTCCTTAAGATCTTGTTGCATGATCATCGGACATCTTAACATTTTCTTTGCTTTCTGAAAATAAAGACAAAGGAAAAGTTAGAGAAAAACAAACTTGAATTCGATTCAAAGATGTACCTCAACATTGTCAATTTTCTTTCAATGCAAATTGGCTTGGTGATGGATTTGATCAGTATCAGGGTCGTGAGGACCTAATGGAAGCTAGTCCCTTGATGGAAGGGTTCTTCGAAGTAAGCTGATAAAAGGCGACTTGGCGGCTTGCAATCACAAGCTTATTGGTTATGACTTCTTGGTGTCTTGTATTTCCTCTTAGTTGAGTGATGATGATGTTAAGAGGATGAAGAATAAGTTTAACACTAGGAGAAAGTTAAATTTCGAGCCCCCGAGTTAGGTGTGGAAACCAATAACCCTCGAGAAGAACAGTTGTTGACCTTGTGTAAAGGTGTTTCCTCATGTTTGTGTCTTTGTTTTGGCAAGGTTGAGCAATTCCTTTTGTCAAAAAAAGGATGAGCAAAAGACTTCATGACATAGATGGCAGGCCAAAGTGAAAGAAAGAGATGATTCTCGATGTTGCCATCGAGTGGCCGGTTGCAGCTGGATAAGATGTTTATTGACCTTAAAGTTGCTGAAAAGCCAATGGAGTCAATTGGAGAGACTACTATTGTGTAGTTTGAATCCGAATGAGTTACTTGAAAAAGTAGATGTAAGAGTCAACGAAGAGTGACTTGATTATCCTTCTTACGTTCCTATTGGTATTGGGTCAATCATTCATCCTGCTACTTATGTTGATTTCAGGGTGTTGAATGTCTAACCTGTGTGTTCAAATGCTTCTTACTTTCGCTAACTCACTTACAAGTATAGTTAAAGCTTTTTTGTTTAAGTCATTTTGATTCGACTTTATATGCCTCTATGAGTCTGTATGGATAAACTATATAGCTGGAGTCATTGCTTCGACTTGAGAGATCAACCTGGAGTTGATGTGATGGATTGACTTGGGAGTCGATGTGATCGATCGACGGATGAGTCGATATAGTCGATTGATTTAAAAGTCAGAATTGGCTCATTGATTTGAGTGAGTAGCTTATAGAATCCGTTTTGATTGATCCATTTGGGGATCGATCTGATCGATTGATACAGAAATCTATGTGATTGAAGAGTCATGAAGTCCCGATCAACTTTGAGAAAGTAATTAGTCGAAGAGGGCGTCGATGTGGTAGATCGACTCGTGAGTCTATGTATCTGATCAACTCGATTGAGGAGTCGTGAGGATGTAACTAGTCGGCATGACTGAAAGGTCATAAGTCGTTGGCCGACTCAAGCTATGAATTGTTTTTCTAGTGCACTTTGGAAACCTTTTGAATTGATTCCTGCATTTATGACATTTGCAATAGGATGATAGATGAATATGTGTTATATATATGCTTTTGTAGATGACATTTGCATGAGTAGGTCATGATAAATTGTTTGGCCAATTGTTGAATGTTTGATCGATTAATGGGAACTTTTAGGATGATTAGGACACCCAACTATCTTGTAACCTTTCCTGCCTTAGTTTAAAATCACGAGGAGCTTAGAGAATCAAGGCTCGCAAGAGAGATAAGATATTTTGATGGTTCGACTAGAGTGACAATATCGATCGCTCTTCTACTCTCGGGTTGGCATCAGTGTAGTGCTGACATCGACTTGCCAGGTAGGCAGTAGCATGATTGCCAGCTATGATCCAGAGATTGGTATACCTCGTTAAATGAGGGGTCTTCTCGATGTAGGGTCCTTAACATGAGTTGGGGCTTCCACATTGAGTAGTAGGTGTCGATGAAATTGATTGACTGATAGGTTGATGTGCGTTGTTGACCTGACTAATGAGTCATGAGTTGCTAATTCGACTTGTGCAATGTGTTAATATGCCAATGATTGGCCATCCTTGTCTTCTTTCTCCCCAAATCTTTGTCAAAAATGCTTGAATTTTGGGAAAGACTTTGAGCGTCGCTTATTACTAAATAAGTTTCGACTAAGTACCGTAATCCACGGGTTTTACCCTATAGTCGTCAAGATGCATGTGTGTAGCTGTTGATTAGGCTGTTGTATAAGAGTCGTTTTGATTCTTGATATATAAAGTGTTCGAGGTTCTTGGCCTGAAAAAGACTCGATGCAATAAAACTAACTCGTAGTATGAGTTATAAATGGTCGGTGATTCAACATCACCCATCATCCTTCCTAAGCCCCCACCCTACAATTTAAAATTGGGAGGAACTTAGAAAATCAAGGTTTGCAAAGAAAAAAGTGGATGGTTCAGCCGGGGTGATGTCACCGGTCGCTCTTGACTGTTGAGCCGGCATCAACTCGTGGTTGGCATCGGCATGGTGCCGGCATCGACTGCTCAAGTTGGCAGCGACATGATTGTTAACTTTGATTTGGAGATCGCTGCATTTATCTCATTAGATGAGGGGTCTGCTTAGTGAATGGATCAACCTGTACCAGGACTTCCACAATGGTAATGGGTGTTCTTTTGGCTTTGACATGCCACAGATACTTGTGCGGGAACATGAGACATGAAGGATATGGCGGCCTTTAAAATGGCTAAGTGGATTCTTAATTTAGCCCTGACGCCATACCAGTGGGGTAGATTAATTCCCATATTACGCCGTGCGTTTGCGAAGGACTTCATGTGGTTGGAGGAAACCAGTGAAGCAAGTACCTTACAGCTGTTTAATTAAAGGTTCCAGTGATTTAGCCACCCATCATCCAAACTTCCTATATGGCAGTACGATACGTCTTACGTCTCTCTCTTGCTCATTTCCATTGTCAGAGGGTTTCGGTTTACAATTGATGGCGTTTTCTCTATGGTTAGAGGCTTTTCACTCTGTGATTAGAGGTCTTGTTCCGTGATTAGAATAACTCAAATAGATCACAGACCTGATTAACGAGTCGACTGAAACCCGTGCATGGTGAAATCGACTTGAGGTTGTGGCGATTGATAACTCTAGAAATTAGAGTTATCTTAGGCACTTTTAGACTTAGATGAACTTGGTTTAGCGAGTATTTGTGTTTTTGTTAGCATATTTTCCTTTGTTTTAGGTTTGTGTGATTTTTCTTATCTTGTTTGTTTGTTTGGTTGAAATCATGGCAAATATGAAGAAATAGGATTATTTGAGGGCTGATGTGCGTTTTCATTCTTTTGTGACTTGTAGGAGAGTATAAACCGAAAATGCTGCAGAAAATGCTGCAGCATTCCTTACAGCATTTTGTAGCAGAAACAGTCAAGAAACTGAGCGAAAATGCTGCAGCAATTCCTGCAGCAAAGTTGTCCAGCTGGTAATTTGCTGATAAAGTAAAAGAATAGATGACAGCTCATATGGTGGGGGCCACTTGTTTTGCCTCAGCTGAAAACTTCACACGTGGACATTGGTTGTTGCCCCAAAGAGTTAATGTTTTCGCATTGGAAAAGGGCAGCCGACACAAAAAAGGGGAAGCTGAAAATAGAGAAAAAGATTAACGAAAAACAGAGAGAAAGGGAGACGAAATTATTGGGAAAGAGAGAGAGAGGGCTAGGCGGAGATTTTTTTCTTCCATTTTTCACGCCCATTTTGAGAGCAAGCAGAGGAGGAGAAGGAGAAAAACGAGAAGACCCATCTGTAGCCATTTGGAGTTTTTCTTCTTCATACTCTTGCTTGATTTATTTTCTGATTTTTCTTTTTTTGTTGAACAATGGATGACGTTTTTCATTTTGATTTTGTAATCCAAAACATGAGTTAATTTTCTTTAGCTAGGATTGTTGATGAACCTGAAATTGTGAGGATGATTTGAATGATTTGTTGAAATGTTGGGCGAATTTGTTCTTGTTCATCTGAGTGCTTGAATGATAATTTCTATTATTGATTGGCCATCAATATATAGGGAACTAGGCTTGTTTAATTCTGGAAAGGTTAAGTTAAGCTAGAAATAACTTGGATGATGCAAGTTCAATATGCTTTTTAAAGTTTATATTGATTTGTAAATGGTATAGGAATATATTGTTTGCCTTGTATAACCCATTGAAATTGATGCTTGAAATTGTGTTGTGAGAACTAGATTCACATAGGAATATGTTGAAAAAGGTTTAATGACTTTTAATCATACTAAATTCGGAAGAATTTTATGATAAAATCGAATTTCGGTTAACAGGACAGGTTTTGCTGCAGCATTTCCTACAGCATTCGGGTCAGACTTGCAATGGAGGGGGATTTGGCAATCCTAGTTTAATTCCCATTCTTGATTACAACTTCTTGAGTGAATATTGTTCTTTTTGTCTATTTAGTGCCTTTTTCATTATACCCACTTTTATTTTGCTTGTTTATTGCATTTTTCCTAATTTTGGTTTCCAAACGCAAATTAATTTGTGCTTGTTTCTTTTACAATTTATTTTAGTGAATCAATCCCTGTGGAGACGATACTCAACTCACCTTCTATATTACTTGTGCGATTACGTGCACTTGCGTAGGTTTATATACACTAGTTAATCGCAAATAGCGATCAAGTGGTTTGTTGATTTGACTTAAGTTGTTATAGACTTTTTGGTGTAATAGACCTTGAGGTGACTGTTATAGCACAAAAGATAGAGCGCCATGATTGATTATTTGGTTGTTGTCGACTTGCTAGTTGTGTTTGACATGTTGGCGAGTTAACTCGAGAGGAATCAATTAAGTTGACTCGATCTTGGAGGGATCAGTTGTAAAATGAAGCGGTTCTTGTAAGAGCTAATGCATAAAGAGTCATGTTGTGATGATTGTAAGAGCTCCCTGTCATGGTGCTCTGATTTTGATAATAGACATTGTGTGGGGTGTCGTGGTGTCAATCCCATCAAAATAAATGCTTATTGAAAGTTAAGACATGTGAAAAGCAAATCACTATTTGATAAAAAAAAAAAAAAAAATGTAAAGGTGTTATGAAAAAGAGATGGAAAAACACAATCTATTATGTGAAGTTGGCTTGACTAGCATAGAGTCTCATTGATTGATGAGTCGATTGTTGGAGAATCAACTAGCTTGAAATGAAAGCAATCAATCTTTAGAGGTATCAAAGTAGAATGAATTGATCCTGGAGGTTTTTATGTGATGTATCAACCCGGGAGTCGATATAGGAGATCGACCCGTCAATTGATGTCTTGATAGATGCTGAAGCTAACGTGACTGATCGACTCGGGAGTCGATGTAGTCGATTGACTCAGTGGGGTGATGTAATTGAATGCCTTGAGAAAAGTCAATGTGGTTGATCGACCCAACAGCCGATGTGACAAATTGAGTCGATGTGATCAATCAACTATAGTGAGATTAATCGACTCGATAGTCGATGTGAGGAGTTGCGTAGTAGCAACTATCATTGGTTGATTCGCTCCATGTGCAGTGGAAACTCTAAGGCATAAAAATCTTCCTATATGGGTTGAGCATGTTGAATTGTGCAACTCAGGGATACGTGTATCTCGATTTGGTTGATTGACAGATTGTACTCTTTTTGGTGGAGTCAACTCTAAGAAGATTCCTTGAGCTAGCTGAAAATTTGAAACATTTGAAATCAAGTCACCAAAACTAGATAAAAGCCGCAATATAATTAAATAGAGATTGGATGGAGACAACCAGATAATGATGAGTTGTCATCACCACTGAGTCAATTTGAAGCTTCGGGGAGCCGACACTAATTTGTCTAGTGAGAAGTATTTCTATGTTTCAAAAGGCATGAATTGATTGCCTATGAAAGAGTCAATTTAACATACTGACAACCCGAGCTGACCTCCTAATGGGGGGTTGTTTTGGTGAGCTCGTTGGGTGAGAGTATGATATCTTGATGCGGCATTGTTTCATGTCCTATGATCGGACTTCTTCCATAAGCATGGAAATAAATACTAAGTTGGGCCTTGTAATGGCGTTGCTTCTCAAGAAGATTTATCCGCATGTTAGAAATTACAACATTTAAAAGAAATTATCAAACTGGAAACAATGATAACATGATTAAATAAAGAAAGGATAGAAACAATTGGAGACATTTGAGTTTCCATAATCTGCATTGAGTTTTATATGAGTTGGAGTCAATTGCTGAAAATTTACGAATTTAATCTTGGTAGAATCGTACTAGTTATGGCATCTGGAGAAGTCATCAACGGTGGAATTAACTGTAGTCAAGTCGACCCAAGGAGACTTGTTGCGTCTGCCATGATGGGTTGTAAGGAACCCATGTTATTGGCATTGTCCAGTGCTGGAGACGGTTGAATGTCGTCATGGAAGTGCCATATGACGGAGTCATAGCTGGTTGTGGAGTTGGTGTCAAGTCGCTAGCTGTAACAACTGAAACTGAAGGAATCTACCTTGAGTTGGTCCGAGTGATGTTGAACTCATTACGATGAACTCGTGATGGCGTCTTCGTAAGTGCAAGAGACAGATCATGTTGAGAAAAATGCTCGGCATGCAATGTCATGGTCGACTGAAACACATGCGGAAAGTTGTTGTAGCTATCGTGGCAAGCTGTAATCGACTCGAGAGTGAAGTGGTTGACTTGGGAGTCGGTGTGTCTCACCTTCCTAAATGCTGAGTTGAAAAAGCTCATGATACGTTGATGTCAACTAGAGGCTTGGCAACTGAACAACGTGTGTTGGCTCGACCCATGAGGAAATGGACTTGTCTTATTGCAAAACTGAGTTAGATGGGCAACATAAGATTTTTAATGATAAGTGGCTACACCTGTTTGTAGACCATGGATTGCCTACATACACATGGGAAGGGATTAAGCCGAATGTAGTTCAATTGTTATAACCTTATGCCTGTTTATGTCAATTGTTAAGAGAAAGCTAAAAAACTTGAAATGTTAGAATGAAAATAGCATAAATAAGGACTATAAAAAGAAAAATAATACGAAGGATATGTGAATTGAGTCGAGCAATGGTGTGCTCTGTCAGGTTGACGCTAGGTGTGATACTTCCGCAAGTATAATGCATTCCCTCGAACTTGAATAAAGTTGGTGTGCGGAGCTTGACTAGCAAGGTAATGTTGCAAACGTTTCAGCGAAAGGTGATTGCTCCACGTCCTCTAGCAAGTCTTCATACGTAGCGGGGTGTCCAATTGCTTGGAGCACACGCCTCTCCATGATCTTGACCTATCTACTTATTGCATTAGCGATAGCTTGTTACATGTTGAATGCCTCAGTTGAAGGAGTTCCGAGTAAAGGTTATGGTAGCACCATGTCTGAAGAGATTAATCAAATTGTTGACCATATAGAATGTTCTTTATGGCATCATCACTGAATAGAGTGATGGCATCAAGTGGAGCGGACTATATGGCGTGAAAGCAATGGTCGGCTAGAAACCCTCGGGAAGAAGTTTGCAGCTGTCGAGATGTGTAGAAATCCTAAAGGTTACAGCGATGGATGGCATCGAAGTGTCAAAGATGGTGGATGTGTTGAATCGCCTTCGCAACTCCTCGTTTTCTGCCATCCACTAGGCGATCCTCTAGTTGATTACCTCTTGGGATTGACTTGCACCTGCTTGTTGGAGTCCTATATCTACAATAGAATAGTTTCTTGGTCACTAGGATGTTCCTGCATCTTTCGTCAGGTCAGTTGGAGTAACGTTTGTCTCGATCATAGCAGCAATGGTTGCCGTGTTGTCAACGTCCGCAAATATCAGCCATAGGCCCCATGGTGGGCGCCAAACTATAGAGGGTAAAATCTACAATCAAATCAGATCGAATCGGGTTAGGGGTTATGGCTGTATTGTTGAGCCGACTAAGCACGTGTTGAGTTCACCAAGCGTGTTAGTTGCAAAATAATAGTAACGTAAAGTAAATGAGATAAAGAACACAACAGATTTACAAAAGGGTTAACTCTTAATATGAAAACTAATCCTCTGTGGTGGCTCTAGGGATTTCACTATGTTGATCAAAATTACAGTGAATGCCGTAGCAATAAGAATGGGAAGAATAGAAATGGGGAATGCAAGAAATAGACAAGGATAACAAGGAGTAGAAAGAATCCGATGAAGATGCGGGAATTGTGGGAATTTCAGGATGATTTGGCCTCTTGTGAGATGATCGAAGATGACTTCGGGATGATCTCGATGTGGTCGAAAATGATGTTTGATGAATTAGGAGGATCTCCAATGATTTCTCTATGCCTTTGGCTAAAATGTCTCTTTAGGCGTGATTCTTATGAATGTCCAATTATCTTTGATGATATTGGATGTCTTGGGCAAATTTGGGCGTGCTCTATATATAGATTGGTGAAAATTCTCACTTGCACATGCGGTAATGCCTCCTATTTATAGATGGAGATTGGTAACTTCAGTTGCCTGATTTGGTACAGATCTTGCCATATTTGGTGATAAGAAGTTACCTTTTCTTGTCTTGGTTGACTTTCTATAGATAGCTTTCTTTATTGAATTAGGGAGAGTCCCTTTTTAGGCTTGATTCTTTTCTTGATTGCTTAAATGAGTAAATATGGCAGGTTTTGTGATCTTTCCATATAATGACTTCAGGAAGGTGCTTGATTCTTGAATTGACCTTCTTGCTTTATGATGCCACATAGACGGTAAGAGATGATGTACGAAATCTGACCTCAACAAGTAGATTAATATTCACATTTATAAAGTATCTATGTAGATCGATGCACAAGCTTTCTCTGCCAAGATTTCCATGTATTTTGAGGTGTACCACATTAATCTTCAATGGCTCATGGCAATTAAAATTAACAAATAACGAAAATCTTTTATATTTTGCCTCTTCATCTTTTTTGAAGATTCGTGAATATCTATAAAAAATGGAAAGAAAAAAAAAGTTTAAATAAATCTTAAATCTCACTCTATTACTAACACTTCAATTAGCGAGATCAGACAGAAATAACATGACTTATTTGATTTATATCCATAATAAACACTATCCATAATCACGATTATCTGAATATAGAGATAAATGAACTAATGCTATATTTGCTATGAGTGAAAAGTGGAAGAAAATAGATTATGGGAGAGATTATAGGACGGAAAATGATAATTAAGAGTATTTGGTACAATAGAAATTTGGATGGTCTATATCATGATGAGGATTGTGCAGATAAGACAATGTCCCCCAAGTGAAGATTATTTAATCCCGTCTCTGCCAAAGCGAAAGTGAGGACTGTTTCGAGCACGGAGAGAGGAATGGGAAAGCATTTCAGGACCCACCCTGCCCAGTTTCCATCCCTAACAGTATGGGGTTAAAATTGTGCGAGCTTGCTGTCAAAAAAAGGCCTTCAAGTTCCAATTCTTGGTGTTGAAATTTGCTCCATTTTTCTAGGAAAAAGAGACCTAAAAGACAACACACACAACGGCTACTAGGGACCACCACCATCAGACATTTTTTGTCCTCAAACGCTGCAACACTACTTCATCACTACTAAAGCACTTTTCCTCCCTACACTTTCCTCGACTTTCTTTTCTTTTTCCTTCTTCTTTTTCTTTTCCCATTTCTCATCAGTCATCACCTCCCTCACTGCTTCTTTTCCAAAAACCGAACTCTCTTTGGGTTTTCTTTCCCTTTTCTTTTTCTAAGAAGAACTCACATTTCGGCCTTGAATTTGGTTGGTGACTATGTTGAAGAAGCTTGTTTGGCTTTCGTTTTGTCAACTATTCCTTGCGGCTCTTGTTTCCTCTACCCACCATGGTACTCTTAACTACTTTCTCTTTTTTTATTTTTTATTTTTTATTTTTTATTTTTGTGTCTGAACTTTCTTCACCTAAAACCTTTTAGAGGTTCTTATCTTCACTGTTTCATAATACTTTTTTTTTTTTTTTTCATTTCTCATTCTGTAGTTTCTCAAACTGTGATTCTATCAGCTGTAAATGTATTGCTTATGAATAGATTTATCTAAATGGTTTTTTTTTCTTTTTCTTTTTTCTTTTTTTTTTGAAAATCTTTAAATACTTAAGGAAAAATAAACTTTATTGCTTTCTCTGAACTTTTATAATCCTATTGTTGCTAAATATAGAAGAAAATCATCTGTCGTTTGTATCTTGTTTTAATTAATCCCTAACTAATTTCAACACATTTGCATTTTTGTCCCCAGCTATGGAGGTTTTAAAAGTGTACAAATGAAAATTTTGAATCCCACTTCCTTCTGTTCTGATGAGCACCAAATAGAAGCTACTATTTTGACCTTTAGAATCAGGAATTACGTATATTATGGTTTCGAGTGTAGGATCTATAAACTTCCTGTATATTTAAGATAGTTGCAACAATTTCGGCTTCAAATTCGTTTCCATTCATTTCTATTACCGTTATCATTCCGTTTCCACCCGTTCAACCAAACGTACCCTTAGTTCATGGTGACCCTTCCGATAGATTAGAGAGAACTCTAGAACCTCGGTTTAAATTGCCTTTCTTTTATAAAGACAAGAAAATCATTTTTGAATTGCAAGCTGGAACTTAGGAGTTGTAAAATTATTTGCTTCAAAACGAAGTCTGAATCTATATACCTGATCCGACTTGACGGTTGGGGGTGTTTGGGCAAGAGTTTAGTTTAAACTAAACTGTACTTTTTTCATCATGATTTTTGTCTTTTTCTGAAAAAGTTTTTTGTCTTTTTTGAAAAAGTTTTTTGTCTTTTCTAAGAAATTACTATTGAAACTTAAAAATCTTAAACTAAACTCATTCACCAAACACCCCGAACACCATTTTTTTTCCTTCTTGTGCTAGTAGAGATAGATCGAATCTTGTTATAGAACCCCATCTGGACTATTGAACAAGTTTTGTCATGATTCCAAGTGGAACTTGCCAACTATAAAATATTTTTTGAAGGCAACTACAGAAAATCGTATAAATGAACCTTCTATATTCACTTAATTCATTTGTTCAGTCCAGCTACTCTATGTTGCTTAATTTATTTCTATCATTGAAGAATGTCGTCTTAAGAACGATTTTTTGGAATGACATTCAAACTCCTTACTTTGGATAGTTACTCCATTGGGTAGCATCATAAACTAACTCTTCTTTTTACATTCTTTAGTAATGCCTAGTTTGGGATTCTTGTGTTTTTATAAGAAGTTCAACTTTTACTCAGAAGCAGACGTCAAGTGATACGACACTCTTTCCAAATTGAATGAAAAAGATCAGCTTTATTCATGAACACTTGAAGAAACAAGCAGCTAGGAAGACACTAACCGAGGCAGAGTACGAGAGAGTGCCCAGCTCTCCTTATTTTTGGCTTTACCAAGGCCAATAGAATCTAGAATGTTCCATGAATCCTCTCTGACAACTCTAACCGCCTCTCTGCTAACTAACTAATCCATCTCGCAGCTTTACAAAGCAATCTTCACGGCACACATATTCAAAATTCTCGCAGCCAAAACTCCCATGCTTCACTTACTCCCTTTAGCCTTTCTAACATAGGTACGGGATGGGGGCTGATCATCAAAGTTATATCTTCTAGTTTCCTTCAAATTGCCATTAAAGTGAATTGGTGTCTGTACAGAAGTACTTTTACACTTTTACTGAAATATTAGTTGTGTCTTATTATGTGTAAAAGGACTTTTGAGATCTCAAAGGGCAATACCAAACGAGCCTCCAAATATCTCATAGATATTGTTGCATTAGGGATTATATTGTGTCCAATTACTTTTGTTTTCTTCTTCTGTATACTTTGACATCCCCAAATGGAAATACACTTGTATCGTTTTTCCCTTTTTCCTGCCAGAAATAGAGGCAAAGAGCAATAGGGTAAATTTCATTGTGCGAAAATACACATGTATCATTTTTCCTTTTTCTTTCCAGAAATAGAGGCAACGAGCGATAGGGATATGTTGTGTTAGATTTGTTGAACTCAACAAGAAAGAGTCCTAGGTATTAAGTGATTATTGTTGAAGTATAAAACTATTATTGGTCTACCTCCTAACAGCTTAAGCTTTTGGGATGGATTGGTAAACTAACATGATATCAGAGCGAGGGGTCCTGAGTTCTAACCCCTGCAATTGCACTCTTTAATTTGTTTGTCATCATTGGGTGCAGGC
The DNA here is from genome assembly GCA_025413485.1 of Ficus microcarpa. Taxonomy (NCBI): domain Eukaryota; kingdom Viridiplantae; phylum Streptophyta; class Magnoliopsida; order Rosales; family Moraceae; genus Ficus; species Ficus microcarpa. The sequence continues at coordinate 53,053,988 of CM046377.1, read as the reverse complement.
AATATGTTTTAGGTTTCCGATTTGTGTTGGACTTTCAACTTTAAATTTGTCCGCACATTTTCCCATTGTCTGCCTATTAGGGAGAATGTTGAAATATAAAACTTTTATTGGTCCACCTCCTAATAGCTTAAACTTTGGGTATGGATTGGAAAACTAAAAATTATGCATTAAGCATTTTCCCGTTTAAATGTCTTCTACTAATAGGTTATTCTTTGCTGGTTGTTCCACAGGAAACCCTGCAAATGATCTTGTCAACATGATCAACAATAACCGAACAGCCCATAAGCTTTCCAAACTAAATGACAGCCCCGGACTAGGGTGTATGGCCTTGCAATTTGTTGAATTCTGTAAAAGCAACTGCACAAGTGACAACACTGTTAACTGCAAGCCTTCAGAAGACGACTTCACCGAAATCTTTGCTCCAAACTGTGGGGTAGAGCTTCCCACTTTTGGCACCATCACCGGCCGCATTGTTGGCTGTCGATCAAAGTATCTCGAGCCATTGCTAGCCTTTTCAGATGTTCTTGCCCGAGACAAGCATGCTTTATCTATTCTTAGCAACAAGTCACACTCTGAGGTGGGAGTAGGCATGGTTGGAGTCCATAAAGGGCCTTTCTTTTGGTGCGTTCTGTTCAGCAGCGGACGGACAAATTCAACCTTTGTTCTTGAAAATCACGGTCTTGGAATCAAGCAGTGGAAAGGATGCTACAGTGGAAGCAGCATTCCATGCAGTGTTGGACACAAGGCTGCTGTTTTTCCGGGCAAATTTTTGATCTTGAGCTTTCTTGTTCATCAGTTGCAACCGTTATTTGCCAATATATTCATCCCCGTGTAAGAATTGGACACGATGATGTTTGAAATTTTTGTTGCATGTTCCAAGTTTCATTCCTTGAATATTTTGTTTTCCTCTTCTCATGCTGCGTGGTCGACAGTAAATTGTGAACCATCCTTTCTTCTACAAGCATGTGCAGTTTCAACAAAACAGTTTCCTCAAATCTCGACTTTTAAGAAACTAAAGCATCCATTTGACACCCTATTTCAATTTTTTTCTACAATGTTTCTCTAACAAAATTTTAGATGTAACGAGTTTAATACCCGTGCATTGCACGGGGAAGGACGGGGAAGGAAGAAAAAAATAAATAAATAAACTGAGTATTATATGATAAAAACAGTTGGTTAAGATAAATATTATAATTATAATAAGTATAATTCTTCTCAAAATCTCTCTCAACAGTGAAGATGTAAAATCAAAATGATAATAGTACTAATAATAATAAAAACGAAAACAAAAGCAAAAAGAAAAAAATTTTCTGTAGTTATACTCATTTAAAGAAAAAAATTTAAACAAAAATAAAACAGAAAAAAAAAGAACAAAAATCTTTAAATTCAAAATAACCAGAAAAAACTAACCCTAACAAAAACATTATAACAAAATAAAATATATATCTCATTTTCTCCTTTTTTTTACTTTTTAAAAAAATAAAAAAAAAATTTATCAGGTTATATACATTCAAAAACTTAAAAAAAAAAAAAAAGAATTTTAAAATATAAAACAAAACAAACAAAAAAGAAAAAAAAAAAGGTCTTTAAAAAATAAAACAAAAGAAACAAAAAAGATACACAAAAAAAAATTCGAAATAAAAATAAAAAATTTAAAGTAAAAAATCGTTTAAAAATCAAAAAAAGACAAAGTGAGCAAAAACACATTACAACAATAGATCAGAATCTAATGTCTAAAATTTAGCGTAAAAAAAAGGTAAAAATAATAGTAAGGAAAAAAAACTCTAAATAGGGGTAAAACCGGCAACACACTGTAGGAAAAAAAAGGAACTAAAAAAAGACGTAAAACGGTAATTATACTGTGTGGGCAGCCAGTAATTTTCTGCATAATAGGGGTAAAAATGTCAACTCACTGTAGATGAAGGAAGACCAACTAAATCAGAGGGGCAAAAAAGTATCTGCACTATAGATAAAACAGTAAAATATGTGAGGACAAAACTGTCCTTCCATTGTAGATAAGCCAAAATCAACACATAGGATAGGGGCAAAATCAGCAGTTTAATGTAAAAAAAAAAAAAAAAAGCAGCTATTGTGCATTACTGTAAAAAAAAACTGTACAGCAAAAGCAACGAAAATCACTATTTATTAAACAGTGAAATATTGCATCCTTTTACTGTAGTAAAGCAGCAAAAATTTAAAAAAAAAACTGTAGTAAAGCGGCAAAAGTTAAAAAAAAAAAAAAACAGTATTCACTGAACAGTAAAGCAAAATAACAAAAGTTTTTAAAAAAAAATATTATTCACTGAACAGTGAAAATATACACTCATTTAGTATTTATATAATAATGTTTGAATCGTGGGTTTGAACTTGAACCAAATGAACTGTACTTGAGATAAAGTGTCCAAGTTGAAGACACACTGAAACAACTCATATTTTCCAAAGCTCTGAACACGACACTTAACAGAGTTGCTTTGCATAAGCGACGGAGAATGATCACTTAAAAACAGAGTTGAGCCTTTAAACTAGAACTAATTGTAGGCAGGCGCATAATTAATTTGTCAGATTAAAAATTAGTTTGAAGGAACTATGACAAAAAAGTAGTTGATGGGGTTGTAGGGAGAAAGTAAAAAATAAATAAATAAATAAATAAAATTTAGTAAGGGTACATTTGAAAAAAAATTATTTTAACAGGGCCAAAAAAACAAAAGAAAATAATATTTTAAAAAAATGTAAGAAAACACACTGAAAGAGATTGACACATGGATGAAATCGAACGTGAGAAACAATATCATTTTTGAGGACAGGGAAGTTGACAAATCAAATAGAAAATTAATTATTAGGTATTTTTAGAAAATAATTATTAAGAGGGCAGTAGGGAAAAATGTTTTAGGATGGATGTATTTGAAAAGAATTATTTCAACAGAGGCAAAAGGGGAAAAAAGGAAGAAGAAAAAGATGTGTAGAAGAAATAAGGGTAGTAATGTATAGATAAGTGATCCTATACTTTTGTTTTATAAAATGTATCATTAAGGTACGAAAAGATATGCCAGAAAATGCTTTTAGGAGGGCTCGAATTGAACAAAAAATTTGAACCAAAATCACAACGGCAAAATCATTCACCACCGTTTTCGATTTTTATCTTTTTTCCCCCCTAAATGAACCAAGTTAATAACAGAGTTTAATTTAATTTTAAAGTTTAGAATTCAAAAAATTATGTTTATGTATAGTAGTATAACTAATTTTGATTTATTTTGATATATAAATTTTAAAGGTTAGTACTTAAAATAATAACGTTGTCTTAAAAATTAAGCAAATGTAGTAATTAAAAAAAATTTGAGAAAGGACAACTAAGGAATAAAATTGTAAAATAAATTGTCATGTACAGAAAATTATATAGAATACTTAAATTTATGGGCTAAAAGAGAATTTCTTAAAAGTTCATAGGGCATCCCCTCCTCCCTCCACCCCTGATCTTGTTAGTGACATTTATATATAAGGACAAATTTCATTGTTACTCCTTGAAATTTAGTGTTCTTGTAACTTTGTTTCTGAACTTTGAAAAATGGTAGAAATACTTTTTAAATTATGAAATGTTATCGTGTTTGCTCTTTCCATTAGTTAAATTGATAGAATTACTTGTATGATAACAACTAAAATGTAATTTAATAAGACAAACTTTATTTTTAATTCATGAACTTTAATATTATTGTAATTTTGGCCTCGATATTTGAAACTAGTGTTTATATCCTTCCTCAAACTTTAAATAGTTATCAAGAATGCCACTGGAACTTTAAAACATTAGTAGAAATATCTCTTCTTTCATACTTTGGCACTGGTAAAATAAAAAAGTTAATTTAAATTAAAATCTTTAAAACTACAAAAATAAGCTTAAAATTTTATAAAATTTTAAGGGATTTAAATATACAAGTTTCTTTAATTTTCTTTTCTTTTTTTTTTTTTTTTTCTGTAACGACTTCAATTTTAAAATAAATTGAATATGAATTGTAAAGATTACTTTTATTTTCAAAAATAAAATTTATAAAAATTTTAAGGTTATTTGTAATTATTAATATTTTAATTTAAATTGACTCTGTATAATATCAGTGCTAAAGTATGAAACAAGTGATATTTTTGCTAACAGGTTAAAATTCGAGGAATAGTTTTCCTAACTACTTAAAGTTTAAGTGTATAAACACCGGTTTTCAAAATTTTAGAGGCAAAGTTATAAGAAAATTAAAGTTCAGGGAGCAAAAAAAAGTTTATCTTTAATTCAGGAAAAAAAAAAAAAGAAATTTGTCCATTATTTAATTGGATTTTGTCATAGGCACGTCTTTTAACCCTGATAATTCCGAAATAATTTCACGTTGAGAAATGTGTAGTGCAAGTAATTACTCTCTATTACAAAATTGTTGTTGCATTTGGCTCAAACTCAATGATAAGGTTTAATCCTCCAGTTGCAAGAAAAATAACATGAAGAAATCACCAGACACAGGGGGTGATAGACTGACGATCACTACTTGCTTTTGATTCAATTACGTTTTGCATGTTCTAACTATGATTGACTTGATGCAGTGTATCAAAACATAAATTAGTGTATGATTAAACTAAATATCAACGCTTGTCATAATCGTAACAGTCACAATCACATTAATAGCAAACCGAATAAGGTTGAAGCCACTGAAGACGAAGCCCCCTCAACTTTCTCTCTTTTATTTATTTTTTATTTTTTTATTTTTTATTTTTTTTTTAGCCTATGTGTTTTTTTTTTTTTTTAGCCCATGTATTGTTGAATAAATTTACATATAGCCCTTTCTCAGTCAACCTCAAACCTTTTTTTTTTCTTTTTAACCCATATATTTTATACAAATTTACATATAGCCCCCTCATAATAGTATGGAGAAAACACTTGAATGACACAAATTTAAGGATCATTGCACCAATATAACACAAAAAATTAGCAGTAGATTAACATGACACAAAATTAAACTAAAATTAACTAAAATTTGTGTTTGATAGGTCAAAAATAGAAAATCTGTGTCATGTTCGTCAATATATGAAAAAAAAAATGTGATTATTGACTATTTAAGTAATTTTCTCTAAAATAATTAAATAAAATAATTTATGGCTTTGTTGTTAAAAGCGGGCCTTCTCTATTGCAAAAAGATAAATATAATTTTTTTTTTTTACAAATAAATATTGTAATATTTTTCAAGAATTATGAAATACATTTATACCAAAATATGAACTTAATGAAGGCGAATATGACAAAGTTGAATCTTAAAGAGTGCAAAACGGACAAGTCAAAATTTTTTTAAAATTATTGTCTTTTTTTTTTTTTTTTTTTTTTCTGAAAATCAGTGAAGATGGGTAACTCCCTCAATCCTGAACAGCTCCGTCGTTGATCACAAGAGTAGCAGTAACTAGTAAGGAGGATTGCTTTTGTTCTTCGTCAAGGAAATGCAATTGCTCGACATTATGAACATTAACAACTTGACCAAACAAAGACGAAATAACGAAGATCAGACAAACTATATTATTGACATTACGTACGTGCCTTGCAAAAATGTCCCGTTAGTTCTTTCCTAGAAGACAAGAGAGAGAGAGAGAGAGAGAGATTTTTATGTTTAGAACAGATATTAGTTTTCACAATTGTCTTGTTCTTCTTGGAAGTCGTATACAAAAGGGCCTTTTTCCTAGTTGTCTTGTTCTTCTTGAAAGTTATCAAAGAGGGTTCCATAATTTTGGGGATGTGATAAGGGCAATTCGATCACGTCCACGTTAACCTCTCGGGTAGATAATAGGGACTTGAATTGTATAAATCTCAAAGCAAAAAAAAAAAAAAAAAAAAAAAAAAAAAAAAAAAAAAACTTTTTATATTTCTTATATAAATCTTTGTATATTATGATATGTATATATCCACGGATGGATATTGTTGTTTTAACAATTAGATATAGATTTAATAGATATAAAAAACTGGATAGTTGGCAAAAAAATTTAAGGAAAATTAACGAGCATCGAATTTAGGAGCTCATTAAATATATTTTGGATAAACAACTTGTTATTTACCTACTTGACATGGCTTTTTAAAGTTTTGTTTTGTTTTTAAATATATGCAGGGGATTGTAACTCGTTGCATAACTTTGTATTAAATGTCAGTGTTGGTTTTAATTGTGTAGAGAATTTGTCTTAAGATTTAGCAAACAAAATATTGGTAGGTTTTGGGCCAGGCTAGGTATATTATGTAATAAAAAATTTCAACTTCTATCATAAGTATAAAAAAATCATGTCTATTTTATTTTATAAATCAATTTATTTTAGTTTATAAATCAACTTATGTATATTACTTAAGTATATATTTCTATATTAAATATATAATATATATTTGTTGTTGATCTTTCTGTCGAAACATAAAGTCTAATGCTTTGTTTGGTAACAAAGTTTAACTCCAACTAAACTGTATTTTTTTATCTCAATTTTTGTCTTTTTTCGAAAAGTCAACAAAGTTTATAATTACTTTTTAAAAAGTCAACTCAACTCAAACTTAAAAATTTCATCTCAACTCAAATTCAACTTATTCACCAAACGGACCCTAAAATTGATGTATTTTTTATCTAATCATATTTTTAGTATAATCACTTAAAAAAGGGTTTTTCTTAATTGAATTGGCTTAAATTAAAAATTAGGGATATATAGTAATAATAATTTATAGAAAAAATGGTTTAGAAAATTATAAAACACTTAAAATTATATTAATTAAATCACTTAAATTAATATAATTTTAAATCACTTAAAATTTTAAGTAATCTAAAATTTTAAAATTAATTAATTAATTTTGACTACAAATTATATATTTTCTTCTATAATTAGTTTAATCAAGTATAAATTCAGTTTATTAGATATACTAAGTATTAGATATACTAAATACTATAGTTATTATTTTATGGTATTACTCAACAGAAAATAAAGCTTTGATTTCGGCTCATCAGAATAAAGGTAGGTCGAAGAGAGATTTTCGTCGTTTGTGGATCACTCAAATAAATGCAATAATATGAGCCAATAAACTATATGCAGGGGATTGACATGGCTTATTAAATATATTTTGGATGAATAACTTGTTATTTACTTACTTTACTTGACTTTATTAAGTTTTTTTTTTAATTTTATTAGAGTATCTGAATTTTTTTTTTCCTTTTTTGCTCGAAAGTTTGTACAACTGGAAAGTTTCTTCCTCAGTTGGGAGAAGGAGATGCAGACATCGTTTTTTTTTTTTTTTTTTTTAATGATAGTTTTCCTTCTACGCGTGGCTTTCCAAACACAGTTGGTGGAACACAAATTTCCTTTTTCTTTTTGCAAATTTCAATTACTGTTACCAGACCCAACCGGCCAAGAAGATGAACCTTTCTAGTCTTTATTTATTTATAATTCACGGTATGATTCCATTTTTCATAATAACAAAACCATATATATCTCTCATTATTTTTTTTTTTTGGATAAATCGCTCACCTTAATTCCTCAACTTTTAACCTTGTACAATTTTAGGTTTCAAACTTTTTTCCATAATTGAAATGTCCCTAAACTTTTAAAATATTATTATAATAATTCTTTCCATCAATTTCTACATCGAATCTGTTAGTAATTTGATCAAAAAGTAATGCTAACTACGCATTCCTTGAAAAAATCAACAAAAATGACTATAATAATAATGTTTTTAATAGTTTATGATCATTCTAACTTCCAAAAAAAAAAAAAAAAAAAGAACAAAGAATGTACTTAAACTATTAAAAATTACTACAATAGTCATTTTTGTTAATTTTTAAGCTGAATCCGTTAATATTTGATCAAAAAATGATGGTAACTAACATATTTTATCTAAAAATTAAAGTAAAGGACTACTGTAGAAACATTTTAGAATTTAGGAGCCTTCCAATAAATAAAAAAAAATTTAAGGATCAAAATTGCATAAAGTTAAAAATTCAGAACCAACCTAACAATTTATTCTTTTTTTTTTTTCTTCATGCAAAAGAATTACATGATCGGATTTTACATCATTTATTAGGTTGCTCTTAATTTTCTAATAAATTTCTAGTAATGACTGATTGCCATCATTTTTTTTTTTTTTTTTAATTGGGTTGCTGTAAATTTATTATAGGAATCTGACTTGTTCATGAATCACTTATAAATTGTAAATGTCTATCCTTTGACAGGTGAATTTGAACATTTTATTATATGTATAGTAGATATCTTTTTCACACTTTTCGAAACGAAACTCATAAATTAATTTTTTTAATCATCTTTTTTTTTTTTTAAATAACCATCTTTATATATGCTAGCTTTATATTAAAAAAAAAACCTAAAAAAAATCTCGTTATATTTTCTTTTTTTTTAATATATTTTTCCTAAATGATTATTTTATTTTATTTATCTTATTGTACTCATTTTAGATATTATTCTCCAATTTAAAAAATCAATTTAATTAAATATAAAACATTAACTTATTATTTAATAAGTTATAACAAGTCATATAGAATGCTGTGTCATTAATCCAATTAAGGGATGCATTTATTTTTATAATTTTATCTGTAACTATCCATGATTAAAAAATAATAATAATCATTGAAAACAATTACATATATATATAAGTGTTTTTAATTATTATTATATTTTTATAATCATCCATGATTATGAGACAAAATTATGAAAAATTGGTGCCTACTTTAATTATATTGATGATGTGACAATTTTTTTATGACTTGTTATAGTATGTAATCAACCAATTTCCTTTTAAAATATGAATAACAACCAATCTTAAATATTAATAAAAAATCATTTTTGTCATTTTCTAGGTAGAACTTTAAACATATTTCAAAGGGGCACTTAGCTAAAGGCGATTTCATATTACAAAATAAATTAGACGAATGGCTCAAAAAATTTATTTTAGTAGGGATATTTGAAAAAAATAAAAAAAAAATTATTTGAAAGAGTAAATTAAGAAAAATATGCTAAAAAAATGCTAAGAATAGTATATTTACCAAAAAAAAAAACAAACAAAAAATAAGGAAAAGAAAAAAAAAAGAAAGAAAGAAAATTATCTCAAGGGAAATTGATTTAAAAAAATTTATTATAATTTATAGGGTCATATTTCGGAAAAAAAAAAATTGAAATGATTGTATGGAAAACTGTATAAATAGTGGTATAGTGTGAGAAAAAAATACAATGAAGAATACTTAAGGAAAAAATATAACAATAAACGCTTGAAGAAATTTTGAGGGGAAAAAAAAAAAAAAACCTTTAAAGAAGTCAGAGGTCAAAATTTTCAGCAAAAAAAAAAAAAAAAAAAAAGAAATTGTTGGAGTGAACATTTTATTGAGCAACGTCACTAAAACAAAACACCGAGTTTCCAAAAAAAAAAAAAAAAAAAATCCAAGCAACTAACTAAACAAATGCAGTAAAAAAGAAAAACAATTGAAATATAATGGTAACTTTGAAGAAAAACTTAAGAAATATACGACTGAGATTCAAAAATTAGAAAATAAATATTCAAATTAAATTCCATTAAAATAAAAAAAAATCATTTAGAAAAGTCATATCAACAAATTAATAACAAGATGCCTATCTAAATTACATTTATTGAGCTTTATAAGTTCAATGTTTATTAATTATCATAAAATGTTTTTGACCAACTACTAAATTGATTACAATCGTTTTATTTATATTAAACGGTTAAAGTAACGATAATCATCTATGAGTAAATGTTAGAATAACCATTGAAACTATATATATATATATATGAAAAAGAAAATTCAAAGTTAGATCAAGATGTAGCAGCCTTCCAAGTGACATCAATGAAATGAGAATATTACCTTCAGTATAATGGTCCAATCTGACCAACTATTAATTTTTGTGAAATGTTCAAACTTAAAGCAAATACTAAATAGCGCATACTTTAACTAAAAAAGAAAGACGAAACAGAAAATCAGGATTTCTCAAAACACATTCAAATTTGCAAGTCATGTTTTTTATTTTTATTATTTAAACTTAAAATTAAAGAGATTCAAATTCTAACCCTAACAATATAGTCAAATATAAAACCACTTCTAAATTTTCTTGACAACTAGACGAGTAAATATTGATCGGGTTAAATAGGTTATCCTAACACGGCCCATATAGATGCCCAGATCAAAGTGCACCAACACTAGCACCCGGGTCGGACTGGACTGGCCCGTATAGTTTTTTTCTTTTAAATTTTTAAAAATTCAATATAAAAATATCAATTTCGTTATACATATGTGCATAAAATTACAGTAAACAATATTTTTACAAAATTAGAAAAAGTAAGGTAAATAATCTATTTACAGAATATAAATAAAAAATTTACTAAGTAAATTTTTTATTTTCTGCTATTTACATAAAATATTTGAAAACTTATTATTTATTTTAATTATTAACTGTTATTTACTTATTTCTCCTTAAATATGTGGGTTGGCTGGTCAGACTGGATTCCTTATGTATCTGACCCAGTTCATATTTCCCTTTTGGTTTTAGAGCTTTACTAACAGCACTAAAATAAAAATAATCGTTTTTTTTTTTTTTTTTTTTTTACAAACACTCTCATTTTTAAATCATGTGATTAAAATTTAATCTCAAGACTAAAAGATAATAAATAAATAAATAAGCACTTGTTTTACCGGTAAGGCAAAAAACAAAGTGCCCTAGTATTGTAGAATTTTTCATAAAATACATAGAGCAAAAATGAAATCAACTTGAAGATCAATGACCTATCAAATGGGACCACTTAATTACTTGGCTTTGTTGTGCTACCAGCAACTCGTCAACGTCAAGTAATTTAACATTTTCATTAGTATAATTCGTATAATAATATAATCAAAGGTCAGCCCTAAACTCTAAAGAAATCTAGCTTATAATTAATCCTTCTTTTAATAATTGAATAGCGCTAATCCTTGTTGATCGCTTACTTTTCAAAGCTTTTCCATTGTTAATCATAAACTTGTGGAAATAGAATTGACGGACCAAACGGAAGTTGGTGACTTAATTTACCTTATTTTCTCTTTATATCGCTATCAGAAAACTTCTTTGTAATTTACGTTGCAACTTTCATGATCGTACTAATTATTGGAGAATGAGAGAGAATAAGAACAATGGATGCAAAGAAAATTGAAAAACAAAGATGGGTTTGAGGCGTATTGAGAATACTTTCCTTTAAGATTTTATTTGCCTTCATTATTAAGTTTGCTAAAGAGTTTGACGGCAAATTACCCCTAAGAAACAACAAACCCTTGAATACAATATCTAACAATAATAACGTATTCCAGAACAAATATATGAAATATGTAAATTTCTAAAATTATTAAAAACACAAAGGTGTCTTTTCATAAACCATTACAACTATGATAATCTATGTAATATTTTTCCAAAAGGTGCCTTCTTCATTGCAAAGACATATCCTTTTGTATATATTTAATTATAATAAATAATATATCAGTTATTGATAATAACTTAATTTTATATGAAAATCTACAATTAAAAGACACAATGGTTTGAAACAACTCAAAAAAAAAAAATTAAAATTCTCAAACAACACGAAATCGTGCGGCTGCACCGCACTCTCGGCTTGTTGGACCGACTGCAACTGTTGGGATCTAAATGTGCCATAAGGATAGAAAATCAATATTAGGATTTTCTGTAAATATGACATTTTGATATTAATAAGAGGAGGTTATTCATGTTTAATAAGTTGTGTCCTATTTACTTTTATTTGTTGATTGTATAGTTATTTTGAACAAACATAAAATACTCCTTGGCTGTTGGTAATATATCGGATTACCATATGTATACGTCGTATACATAAAAGACGTGGTAATTTGATAACAGTCTAAATAAATAATCCGTAATCAATGGAATAAGATTTGGGAATCTTATTCATGATAAGATTGTAAATATTGTCTACTTCCTTGGAGGGATGGTTTGTCTTGACCATCGGATAGGTTCAGAGTAGAAACTTTAATGTATACCAGTATTGAGGTATGACATTGGACTGGACCTAAAGTGTTAATTGATTCGGTTTAATAATTTCGTTTATCAGAATCAATGACGCTTTGATTATCACTCTGCATTAATCTTAATCCTGAAATGATTACTTGAGTTCGTATCCATGACTTATGTACTTTAATGCACTACAGGTGAGACACTGTTAATTCATGGTCAATATACTTGTGTTTTGGGTGCATGACTTATGGATGGAGAAATCAAGATTCGTAGATAAGGAATCCATAGCTATCTTAACGATAGTACATGTTACTACTTAAAGGCATTATTCAAGGATTGAAAGATAGTATAACAAGATCTTGGCCAACGGTTTACTTTGTGTTCTCTGATGGTTTACCAACTGTATGGTTTTACAATTGGTGGTTCTTTAATGGAGAATAATGGAACTTTAAGTTAAAATGATTGAAAAGGTAAAATGGAAAAAATCCTTAATTTAATCATAGATAACAAATGGGGATTAAGCAAGCGATGAATAAATCATGGAATAAGCACTACGTGTGAGAGCTTTCGTAATACGGTATGTAAACAGGAGTTCGGTTTCAAACTTTTAGAGGAATAGTTTTGAAGTTGATAATTGATGAATAATTAATCTGGATTAATTTTTCATAATTATAGGAGCCTCTTTACATATTTCCATCGGGTCCCTCTATTAGCTCATATAGTTCCATATAGCGTCTCGGGATTTGTTCCTAATGAGATCGGTAAATTTAAATGGAATTTAGTAATGTCTATTAAGACATAGTACTCTCTAACATGCAATCCAGAAAGGATTGGACGTGTGAAATTTGTAGACAATGATTTGTCAACATGTGATTGGTTAATTTGAATTTTGAAAATAAGATTGTGTTTGAATTATTTAATTTTGGAAAACAAAATTTTTTTCTCCTATTAAAAAAGGTGCACAGTTTTTAATTGAGTGGAGGGAAGAATATTTTGTTTCAAAATTATTGCAAATATATTCCTAACATTAATTTATTAATTGATTTAAATAATGGAGATTATTTCATGAATTTTTCTCTCCTAATTAAAAGAGGTGCACGGTTTTTATGGAAAAGAAAATTTGAAATATTCCATTGATTTAAATTAATTAATATGGATAATGTTTGTGGAAAATATTTATTCAAATAAGTGAATCTTATTTAAATTCGAAAAAGTTTAAAAGAAATTTGAATCTAGATAGGACTAGGATCTTTTGACTAGTCTAGATTCTTGATTTAAAATTTGAACCACCAATCAACCTTTATTTTCTCCTTGTGACAGAATTTTTTGATGGATTATCTCCCACTGGAAAAACATTTTAGGTCAATGAATCTAGCCTTAAAGTTGTATAATCTTTTGGTTCAAAATTTATCCGAAAAAATAATTATTAATTATTTTTCAAGAAGGAGATAAATTTTAAAAAAGATTAGACTTCTATATAAAGGCTAGGAATTCTTAAAAAGCCAACTTTTGGTATTTTTCATTAAGAAAAACGTTTTTGGTAGTAGAAAGAAAAACCAATTAGGTTTTTTCTACATCATAAAATTCAGCAATCTTGTGAGAGAGAAAAATAGAGAAAATTTCATTGAATCAAAACTATGAGGAAGATTAAACCGAGTGATAATTTTCATAGGAGGTTAACCGGTTCCTGTTTTGTAGTTTTGAATAAAGAAGTTGGATCATATTCTCAACGAGGATCATCAGAATTGAGAAGTAGAGATCTAGACTTCGGAAATCATTACCGATTGCTTGGATTCATAGAACGTGTGCCCACACACACTCTGAGATGTGGAACTCGAGAATAGTAGAGAAGGCACATTAGTCAAATGCTCTAGTAATTCCGGAATCCAAGAAATAAGGTACGATTGATCATGAATTTAATTTATTATTATATGCATCATGAGCTTCTTTTCCGAATCGGCATAAAAATTTTAAAACTTTCGCTGCGCCATAACTCTGATACTGGATCTGATTTTTCCAATAGCAACGAGCACGGTTGCACTGTTCTCTAGGCCCGCCCTATAGGGAATGCGGCCATGCCTCCTTCTCGGTTCTCTTAGCCTTATTGTGTCTTTAATATTATGTCAAATGATATCTCTAACAATCCCCCACTATATTGTAATATATATACATATATATTTTCAGAATCAACAACAATAAACTCATATATACAAGAATGTATCTTTCGATTTTAATATTCAATTAGTGAAAATACTTTAAAGTATTCACAAGATAATAGTATGCTTACATTTACTTCATCTTTGAAGTAAATACCGGAAACATACCACATATGAGCTAGTTCAGATTTCAAAATTATGTTACAATCATTTAACACTAGTTTGGCCTTCTGCTCTATCTTGGATTCATGAACATTTACAAGACTAAACCACGATTATATTAGAAATGACACAATTTCTTATGTTCACTCAGGTAAAGTTTCAAATCATATCTCTAGCTACTCTGAGACTTGAACTTCATTAAAAGTACACACTACCCTCAACCACATAGCTACTTGCTCCGAACATCTTGGAAAGGACTAATAAAATTTTCTCAGTGCTTATTCGGTCACATAACAATGACTTATTCTTACCCATTTAGCTATGGAAAAGCAGTGCAACTACTACATAGTTTGGTTACCATCACCAATGACTCTTTCAAAGAAAGGTTTCAGTCCCGTTCCGCTAGATGTTTCTCTGACTAAGTCTCTCGAAAGACTTTTATCAAGGGATCCACTAGGTTCTTATTTGTCCTAACATAAACAATATTAATAACACTATCCGTCATTAATTGTTTGATATATTCATGTTTCAAGCTAATATGTGTACACTTTCTATTATATACTTTATTATAAGTTCTAGACAATGTAGATTCACTATCATAGTACAAAAAAATAGATGGCCATTGGTCGTGGTCATAACTCAATATCAAATAATAGATTTCTCAGCCATTTTACTTATTTGCCTATTGCTAATGATATAAACTCGACTCTATTGTTGAGTGAGTTATGCAAGTCTGTTTCTTGGATGCCCAAGATATAGCTTCCCCACCAATAGGGCCAAAAGGACCGCGTGGGCGGCCTCGCCTATCAAACACACAGCTACGCAATAAATTATGATATGAGATGTTCTAAATGTGTCTTTGAGTTATTTTGAACCGTTGTATCTATTGGTTGAATATTTTCATACAAAACCAAATTATTATCGATAACTGATATATCAATTATGACAATTGAATAGATACTAAAAGATATGTGTTTGCAATGAAGAGACCCCTTTTGGAAAAGGTTACATGAATTACCAGATTTGAGGTGTATTGAGAGTGCTTTCTTTTAAGGTTTTATTTGCCTTCATTATTAAGTTTGCTAAAGAATTTAATGACAAATTACTCCTAAGATACAACAAACCTTGGAATACAATATCAAGCAATAATATTGTATTTCAGAATAAAGATTTGAAATTTGTAAATTTCTGGAGTTTTTAAAAGCACAGAAGTGTCTTTTCATGAGCTGTTACAACCATGGTTATATATAACCTTTTCCAAGAGATGCCTTTTTCATTGCAAAGATATCTTTTTTTGTATCTATTCAATTATAGTAATTGATATATCAGTTATTGATAATAACTTAGTTTTGTATGAAAATATACAACCAATAGATACAAGATTTACAACAACTCAAAAGATAAATTTGAAATTCTCAAACAGCATGAAATTGCACGGTCGAGCGCTTGCATGGCGCGGTCGTGCCGCCCTCTCGGCTTGCTGGATGGGCTATAGGGAGCTTGGCCGCGCGCCTATGAAGCATGGCTACGCCGCTCTTTTGGCTCGTTGGGTGGGCTGCAGGAAGCGCAGCCTTGCCTCCCTTACGACCCTTGTGGCCTTCTCAGCCCTATTGTGTCTTTTGATTTTATGCAAATGAAAAACGTATAACAATATCTTAGACTAGTATCACGTAATTCCATATTATATATTTGCACAAGCATACATATGTATATGTATACACACACTAATCGAAAAGTCGTGTGTGTCTATATATATATATTATACATGCTACATTATTATATCTCTGCCATACCTTATACGCAATTAATTTCTGCCCGTTTAGCTTTAAAATGAATATAACGAATTATTCATTTCCTAATTATAATCCGCTATACCAGCTCTTGCTTAAAATCTACTAAAAAAAAAAAAAAGGATTGCTTCCATCTATATTCCATGAACTTTAGTGTGATTCTCACTTTATTTTTAAATTTTAAAAACTCTTACTTTATACTTGAACTTCGAATTAATCCCTACTTGATCCGTTTTCTTAGAATTTTAGTTAAAAGCACATGGAAAAAAAGGGAGTTAAGTACAATCATGTGGACGTTTTTCATTGATTTCTAATAGAAATCCTAACAAAATGGTTTAAATAAGACTAACACATTTATTTTTCCATTTATTTTTAACTAAAGTTCTAATAAAACTAGGGCCGGTAATTTCGGACACGACACGAGAACGACACGAAATAAATGGGTTTGGACCGCACGTTTAATAATTGGGTCGAAATTGGGTCGACACGTTTAACACGAAAATAAATGGGCCGAAAATGGGCTAACACGATTAACACGTTTAACACATTTATGTTAGAATTTTCAAATTATTCTAAAGCTCTTTCATAACAAGTATAGGCCTATTTGTGTGTTTAATATAAGATCAGAAAACAATTATTGAAGAATTTTCACTACTGAGACAACATAAATCAGAAGTTACGGAGATATTGCTTCTGATATAAAATAATAATCTTATAATTAACTAGTTAATAATAATATAATATAATATAGTAAATGAATTATATTTATATTTAACTACTTAATAATATAAAATAGTAAACCTAATATTAAATGCTTGGCCATCGCTTCTTTCTCGAGCTCGATAAGTCTTTGCTCACCAAGGTGAATTTTTTATATGTGGAAATTCTTTGCATTTTTTTATGTATTTAGATTCCTGGAAAAATGAGCTTTATCTCTGTCTTTTCAAAAATAAAAACCTATGCATTTCCTCCATAATTGCCGGCCCTATGCATAATCCATAAAGCTAATGACACGTAAAATTCCTACAAAATAGAACCCAATCTTTTCTATTTTCATAGAAGGTTCTAGATAGATTCTAAACAATTTTTTTTCCTTTCTTTTTTGTTACAAAAAAGTTATTGTTATCATATACAAAAATAATAATCTAAGATTCATATTACTATATTTTTCTTACTATATTTTAAATTTTTATATATTTTTTAAATTATTATAATTTATTTTTATAAAAACACATAATTTCAACTCTAAACATCGACTCATTTTCAATAAATCATTTTCATAACTTCAATTACAATGTATTCTCCATATGCTTTTTTACACCATAAAAAAAATGGTTAAACTTTTAGTTATTATTTTAAAAGAAAAATAATTTAGCTGTTTACCACTTCTAATTTAGCTGTTACTCTAAAAGAAAAATAATTTAGCTTTTAGAAAGAAAATTGATTGAAATTTGAAAGTTTATATTAAACGGGCCATAAACGGGTTTTTCATGTTAAACGGGTTATAATGTGTTCGTATCGTAAACGGGTTTTTCGTGTTAAATGGGTCATAAACAACCCGTTCTGGACCGTTTAATAATATTAATCGTGCCGTGTTCATATTAATCGTGTTGAGGCTAATCGTGTCGTGCCGTAATAACACGATTTCTAAATAAAACGGGTTAAGGGTGACAAATTCTAAGTTTAAAGAGCAAAATGGGAGATTTTAAATTTTAAAGGATAAAGCAATAAATGATCCTAAAATTTAGTAACTCTAATAGAAAAAAAAAAGGTGTTAATTAAACTCCTCTCAACAAATGAAGTATTGTTTGTGACTTAAGTTAATTTACCCAAAATCACGGCCGAAATACCAAAACCATCCTTTTTTTTTTTTGCGTCTTTTTGACAAAGAGACAAAACCACAATCATAAAGAAGAGTAACGAAAGAAGCTAAACGAGAGAGAGAGAGAGAGAGAGAGAGAGAGAGAGAGAGAGAGAGATTGCTTTTATCTTTCTAAATTTTCGGGTGTTGTTCTCTTGAGTCACTTTCATGTGAACCTTTTCCAACGACACAAAATCTACATGTTTATAATGGAATAGAAGCTGACAACAAAAATAAAAAATAAAAATAAATAAAATAAAAAATAAATAAAATCTCCTTTATATACATAAAGACAAGCTGCGGGGATATGAACCATATATGTATAACGTACATGCCCATACTCATACAATATATACTCAACCTTCCCAACCTAATGCGACCTAACTTCTAAGAATTGTTTCTAATTCCCTTATTGTTGTTAGAACACTAAATAACCTAATTCACCTAACAATTCTCTCTCAATATTTTTTTAGTTTCACATTCCTTCTTGTGGATAATGAACAATACATTTTAATCACAAAAAAAGAGCTCTTTGCAAATAAATAAATTAATTAAAAATGATAAAGAGTTTTTACATATAGTACAACCCTATCAGTAATATATGTCTCTGAATATTCGATTTCATCAAAATCATATTAAAAGAAAACAAAACAAAAAAAAGCAAAAAAATTTTTTTTGTACGTAAGGAAAATACAACATGCAAAACCTACCAGTAGTTCGATCACAAAGGGCTTTCAAGAAGAAAAACTAGGTGGATCCTACTAAGTTATAACTTCCAAGTAATCACTAACTGAAAGAGAATCTATGGGCACTTATAAACCATTATATCTCCTCACTCCCGCCGACGTGAGACTCACCAAATGGCTACTATTTTTTTTGTACATAAAAAAAGTACAACATACAAACTTCATTGGCAATTCGACCACAAAGACCCTCTAAAAGTCGGAATTGATTTGGCAATAAAACAAAAGTATCCTATCAATAACTTATTTACAGGTTTTTAGATTTGACTTGAATTAATTGAGTAGGTAGGTATACGCTATTTGAATTAGGTTGGAACTTGGATTGGCTACCCCTAATCACGTAACCATCGAAAACCACTTGGACTGAAAATATACAAGTTCGTGAAACGTATTCACTATTGGATTCTAATTTTAGAATTAAAATTTTTGCGTATGTTGCTACCAAACAATGAAAAGAAAAGGGAAAAAGTACACACACACACAGAGACATATATATATATATATATATATATATATATATGCGCATGGTACGGGGACTTGTTTTTGCGCCAGCTGCCTTAACCATACTCTTGGAATGAAGTATTTGGTATCCAACTTTAATAAAGAATTAATAGTCAAGCACAAATTCATCCCGTTAACACAATTTTTTTTTTGTTTTTTTTGTTTTTTGGAGTTGTACCAAATGATTTTTTTTTTTTTTTAAGTTATGATTTCCGCAATGATAATTTTTATCTGAATTCTTTTCGTGTATAATATTTTATCTGATTTCTCTTTTTCTTTGAAAATTATGTTTGTTAATCATATCAAGTAAAAAGCATAGAAAATCAAGGTTGTAATCTTAATCTTATCTTATCTTAATCTTAACATATATAAAAGAGCCAATAATGTTCTCTCTCTTTTCCATGTATCAACCCGTTGTTTTTTTTTTTTTTTTTTTTTATTTCTCTTTTTTGTTTTCATCATTTTTCTTTCTTTTCTTTTTTCTTTTCTTTCTCTTCTCTTATTTATTTTCTTTAATTTTATGATTTTATCCTTTTATTTATTTATTTTAATCTTTTTCATTTCTCATTATCTATATATATACACACACATACACAATCCGCTATATATCTATTCGATAAATTATATATTTTATCAATATGGTTGAAAAAGGGTTTTTGTCTAATTTTTTTTTTAAATTGAATTTTGTAGAAGGTTTGGTTTTTCTTGTTTAAGTTTCATATGGAGTTTTGATTTTCTATTTCTATTTCTTATTTTATTGTTTTGTACCTTTTCTTCTCTCTCTCTCTTTTTTTTGAACATTTTCTCTTTAAACTCTTATATATTTTTTTTACATATTACATTATTCATACGAGCGAGACACGTGTTTAACTAGTAATAATTATAATTATGAGTATAAAAGGACTCATTGGCCAAAAAGAAGGAAATATAACATGCTAAAGGTGCTTCTTACCAAAAAAAAAAAAAAAAAAAAAAAAATTCTGTCCAACAGTCGGAATCTTTGAAAGCTCTAACTCACGACACCACTTCCCACCCAATTTTTTTTGGCACTTATCTTTAATTCCTCAATTTTGTTTATTTTTTAACCCCAACTTTCTTTCTTTTTCCTCTTTTCCATTGACAATGTAAGCAAGCAAAGTCAGGATTCCAAAGGAAGTACACCTCCTAGTTTAGTATTTATCCCCAATACTTTCAACAAATTAAACTATAATATTATAATGGGAATAAAGTCTATTGACTCAATGTCACCATTAATCTAAGCAGGCAAATTCGTAGCAAAATACGTGGAATAAAATTTCATATACTGTATATTAAAAAAAGATTGAATGGACCCATTTCATTAAAAATAAATAAATAAAAATAAAAAAGAGGATTGAATGGAGGTGGGGCAAGTACTAGCTTTTTTTCATGGAAAGGTTGGTGATGACTATATCATCTATCATAAATCAGTGAGCATATCATTTACTGCCGTGTGCCCTCACCCACCAAATCACGAAAAATCCCACATTGACTGTTTTTTTTTTTTTTTTTTTTAACCATATTTTTTCTTACAGTCCTTGAAAAAAAAAAATTGCGAATTCAACTAATGCCATGGGATAGGATTCAATCTTTCCTACGATTCCAAACCATATCATGCAAAGAAGGATCTCCAACGTTAAATGTCAACCGTTGACTATACTTAAAAAATGTCATCCCAACCGTCAATCTCTCCGAAGTAACTTCCCACGTCGACTTTCCGTATTTTTTTCACTCAAACAAAAAGAATTTCCATTTAAAAAAAAAAAAAAAAAGGCAAACCCAAAATTTCCCGGAATCCCCTCCAAAAACCTTTACAAAATCCACTTCAGACCAAAAAAAAAAAAAAAAAAAAAAAGAAAGCGAACACAGGGAAAAAAAAAATATAGAGGAATTTACTAATTAAAACGAATTCAATTTTTTTTTAATGTTTTTTTTGCCCCTTTTAAACCCTGAAGCAGCAAGGTATTTACAAATCATACCCCCGAGACCCACCGAAAGAGCTCGCTAATCTCCTCGCCAACTCGGCTGGCCTCCAAGTCCCACTCTCCGGCTCCCAAAACGACGTCGCTCCGTCGACTACTCCCGCTGAAGAACCTCCCAGAGCTCCTAAAAGACATCGCTCGTGAAGAAAACGACATCGAAAGCCGGTCCACATAGTCCTTAAGCCAACTCCTCCCAGACGTCGATACCTCCGCCGCAATTGCTTCCAGTGGCAGCGGCGGCGGCAGCACAAGAATGCTTTCCGATGGATGCAATTCCTTGAAGTCCGAGACGCTTCTTCGGTGCGCATTGGTGACGACGACCTCTGAGTCTTCTTCCACAAGATACTCGAACGATCCGATGGAGTAGGACCGCGATCGGTCGCCGGAAAAGTTATTATCGGACGTCGGCGTCGTTTGGCGGTGGCGGCTGACATTGCCGATCTCGATTCTGAAGCTGTCTCCGTGGTTATTATTTCTCTCTCCGGCTACCAAGGTCTTGAGAATGTCGGCGTCGGAGATGAAGATCGGCGATCGGCAGAGCGGACAGGACTGGTTCGATTGGAGCCAAGTATCGACGCAGAGAGCGTGGAAGGCGTGACAGCAGATGGGGAGGAGGCGGAGCTGGTCGGCCGGCTCGAATTTCGACAGGCAGACAGCGCAATCGGCGCCGGAGATTGCAGAGGCGGCGCCCCCTCGGCGCGTGACGGAGGAAAAGGAGAAGAGAGGGAGAGAGTCTATGCTAGGGTTCGTCTCCGGCGAGACGCGGCGACTGGAGATCGCTCGCTGAGAGTCTCCGACGCCGGCGGGGGCTGCGGCGTCGGAGGAGGAGGAAGGAGAAGAGGATGACGACGACGGCGCGAGGTGACGGAGGCAGCGACGGTTGAGGTGGCGGAGAAGGAAGCAGAGAGCGACGGAGGCGATGACGGTGACGGCGAGGATGAGGATGATGATGAAGATGCTTGGGCTGAGGTTGCCGAACGACGACGCATGGCGCGGAGGAGTGGTGGTGAAAACCGCCGGAGAAGATACGAATACGCTCGGCGGCGTCGGCGGTTGTGACGACGCCATTTTCGGTGAAAGAGAGAGAGGAGAAAGAGAGAGAGAGAGAAGTGGTAGAGTTTGGTTTGGTTTATAAATGTCGTTTAGTATGTCGCACTCGCTCGCTCATGTAATAAGGAAACTGGAAAAAATGTATCTTAACACGGGGAAAAAAAAAACAAAAAACAAAAAACAAAAAAGCAAAAAAAAAGAAAAAAGAAAAAGAAAAATGTAGTATTACTTGGAATGTAAGAGGCACGTGAGGCGCAGGTGACGTGAGGAGTAGCGGTACGGCATGAAGTGGTGGCGGGGGTGGTTTTATTTAGGACCCGTTTAATGAAGTAGTTTGAGTTGGGATTTTTAAGTTTCAATAATAAATTTTTTAAAATTTTCAGAATAGACAAAAAACTTTTTGAGAAAAAGACAAAAATTTTTTAAGAAAAAAATAAAAAAAGTTTGAGTTGAATGGTTTGAACCATTCAACCAAACAGGCCATTAGTGTGCTAATATGTATACAAATGCGATAATATACATACATATACATTTATATATATATACATGTAATTGCGATGGCGGTCATTCGGAGCTGATCTGGTTTGGTTTGGTGTGGGTTATAAAGAGAAGAAGGGGAGACAGAGAGAGAAATAAATGAGAAGGAGAGAGAGAGTAAATGCGAGTGCAAGTGTTTTGAAGAGGAGGGACTGAAAGACTGTTTACAATCGAGAGGAGTGATAAATGATCATCAGCCAGTAAGGCAGTATTATATTCCATGGCCCATGCTTAGACTGGCTTGGGAATTGGAATTGGAATTGTCAAGTTTCTCTCTTCTTAATTTCAATCCTTTTTTTGTTTTTTTCTCTCTTTTTTTCATCATTTTGATGTAACATTGCATATACAACGGAGCTACTTTATTATGTTACTGCAAACATACACTTAAATATATTAGTTTTTAAGGAAACTTATGCTTTGTTTGGGAGAAATATTTGAATGGAAGTATCTGAGATGAAAATGTTTAAATGAAAATTTTTAAATAAAAACATTTGAACTATCATCGGAAA
Organism: Ficus microcarpa; assembly: GCA_025413485.1. Classification (NCBI taxonomy): domain Eukaryota; kingdom Viridiplantae; phylum Streptophyta; class Magnoliopsida; order Rosales; family Moraceae; genus Ficus; species Ficus microcarpa. Next base: position 53,030,676 of record CM046377.1, on the reverse strand, counting down.
TGGCATTTGGATGTTAACATTCTTAACATAATATTTGAATATAAATATTCATTTGTGTTTGGGAGTGCTATCTAATATATATATATATATATATTTATATATATGTGAGAGATGTAAAAATAACATTTGAAATGGTTTTTATTTTTTATTTTTTAAATCATTGTAGAATATATATCAGAATTGAGTTAAATTTTAGGACGATTTTTTGTAATTTAAGAACGAAAACCCAAATGATATTTGGATGCTCAATTTCTGTTTTTTTTTTCCCTAATAAATACGTATTTAGAATAAACAATCAAATGGAATTCCCCAAATGTTTTCAAATGATAACGCTAATCGGATGCTTAAATATACAAGGATAACTAGTTTTTTGGATGGGCAAAATGTAAAAAAATGTAATTTTTTAAAAGTAAATTTTAAAAAATAAAAATTCACTGTGAGTGGAAGTTCTCGCTCGACCATAAATGACACTATCTCTGCTTATTGTGGAATTATCAACTAGAACATACAGTACAGGATCATCAAATTTAATTCAACCATATTTCTTCCTTTTTTTTTTTTTTTTATAGCTTTTATAAATAAGTCATGAAGAAAGTGAATCTCAATCATACATGTAATTAACGGGATAAGAAGTCAATTATATAAAACTTGAATTTTGCATGTTTTGATTGATCCACTTTCTTTACTGAGCGTAGTGATTAGGACCTAAATGTTGCTCGTTTAAGGGATTATATCTGATACCATAAGATATTTTAACCAATTTATTCATGGTGAAATGTATATAACATATATAGATATATACAGTAAAGGAATTAATTGAAACTAATTGCAAATTTTCGTAAAAATAAAAAAACATATTTAATTGAGATCCACTTTTCTTACAAATAAGATTATAATTCAATTCGACACATAAATCACCGATAGTGTAGCAATGACAAATATACATCATTTATTAATAATATAATTACTACTAAGTGCTATTATAGGGACAGTAGTGATAAGTAAGTAATACATTACGGCTACATTAATATAGTAACCCCACTGATAAATATTTAGCACCGAATCAAACTTCTTCTTCTTCTTCTTTTTCTTTTTTTTTTTTTTTTTTTTTTTTTTTTTTTTTCCTAGTGAAGTTGCGGCGTCTACTTAATTTTGTGACTATTTGGCAGTTAATTTAACATGGTACTGTTGGCCTCGTAGTGTTAATGAGCATTAACATATTTAACAAAAACAAAAAAAAAAAAATTAACATCTTACAATTTTTAATCTCAAGAGGTGTTAAATATTACACATTAGGTGTCCTCATAAAATGTAAAGTTTAATCTTATTATGATAAATTCAAAAAAAAAAAAAAAAGATAAAATGAATTTCTTTTAAAGAAAACCAAAGTAAAGACACGATAGATATATGTAAATTTATATGATTTTGTGCAATTATGAAGAAACATAGAAAAGTACATTCCATTACATGACAACTTGATAATACGTCATCGTTTTTTTTTTTTTTGGAATAATTATAATTTTTATAATCTAACCCATGGGTTTGCCGATTAAAGCAAATTACGAAAATAACTAAAAGAGTCGTGCATCGTGGAATGCAATTTTTATGGAGAAGCCAAAAAAGCCGCATATTGCATTAATTTGAAAACAACCTCCCTATGAAAATAACAACAATGATAAATATTTTTAATAGAACATTCTTAAAAAATTGTTGCAACTCGAATAATGATAAGAGTGTTCTATTATGCAAAGAGAGAGAAAATAATTTCTGCAGGTTGCTTTAACTATGGATATTGGATATATTCATATATATATATATATATGTGTGTATATATATTCCATCCTCCTCAATTTTCCTATCCCATTATTTCGCAATCACAAAGATTAAAAGTAAAGTCGCTTTTAAATTTTCACGATGTGGCATAATATAAAGACAGATGAATAATCTCAAGCTTTTTGGTAGTTGGAATTATTTGTAGTGAATTGTATTTGATGCACTTTTTAACAAAGTACAACATAGTATTATTCATGCATGTCACTGGAAAATTCCATATATGTGGCTGACTAATACCCTAAGCTACAAACTAGCTATATTAGCTTTAAAAAAAAACAAAAACATCAACAACACTGGCTATATTACCTAGCTCCATCAAATTTTCATTAAAAAAAAATGAAAAAAAGAAAAGAAAAGAAAAGAAAGAGTCGGTCCATTTTACAAGCATATACACACACGCACACACACAGTATATATATAGATATAATACAATATCTGCATGCTTGATTTCAACTCCATTAATATTGCAAAAGGGGAAATTGATGGATCAAGTATATGGCTCTATAACTTATAATCACTTGTTTTTTCTATTCTTTTTTAGCCCCTAATAAAAAAATATATATGTGTATATAATGCAAGAAAATGATGGCAAAACATGAGGTCAGAGAATTCCTTATAGCGTCCCAACTGAAAGTAAAAAAGTCAACGGTTTCACTTAGAAGTTCAAAAATTGTTAATTTATACAAAGTCCATCCACATGAATCTTTTTTATAAGCTTAATTAATTTTAAGTTTTTGTTTTCAGTAAACCAACCCATTAGAGAACTAGTTGTGTAGGTTATTGTTATTGTTTTTTTATTAATGGAGTCTATTTAATACATAATACATATATATATATATGACATTCTTTTTGGTATCAGAAAAATGAATTAATAAAAACCGGAAAAACAGATCTAGAAAACACTAACAGATAAGAAATATAAGATATATATCATTATATATGACGGAGATGCTGCAATTCTTCGGCAGATCACAGTTTCCTAATTAGATGAAGCCCCCTAACAAATAACGATATAATCCCAAACATGCATATATTGACTATACTCTTGATATACATAGATGTCCTATTTTATATGTGCTACGTTTACTCTCTCTCTCTATATATATATCTCATTTATGCCGCCTTTGAACTTTAAGGTTGTCATTCTCACTCTGCTTCTAAATCTTAAAAATTCACTTTATCATTTGAAACACTTAACTTTTTCTATTAGAATTTCAGTTAAAAATATACCTAAAAAAAATGAATTAAGTGTAATCATGTGGTCTTTTTCCGTTTGTTTTTATTAGAAATCTTAACATAACAGACTTTGTAAGACTAAATCCTCTATTTTTCTATTTCCTTTAAACTGAAATTTTGATAGAAATGAGTTAAGTGAGGCTATATTAAAAATTTAAGAAGGCAAAGTCAGAGTTTTTAAAATTTATGGGACATAAATGAAAATAATCCTATATATATTTAATAAACTGAGAGGAATACTTGATATCAAAGATTACTAGTGCATCCCAACTAAGTTGGCACTCACTAATAATCTATCAAATTTCAAACTCAATATTATAAAAATGAAAAAAGAAAAAGTTGGAAAAAAAACATGAAAAAAAAAGTCCAAGAGAAAGTGGGGCAATTGAGAACCAAAATTGAAAGAAAACAGACAACAGCAGGAAGCCAATCTTAGACGATCAATTTAATCTGGACTCATACTTGAAAGTAGGCTTCAAATGTTCCACATCAAAAATCTTCTAGCCACAACCTAGTGAGAAAAAGACTAAGGAGAAAATAGTACAAATTTACTTGCAAAGTCAACTAATTACAAAATTTGTACTAGGAAAAACCCACCATAGCTTATGAACCTGCGAAGAGAAGAAAGCCGGAGGATTGAACCACCATGAAGTTTATTCAAAATGAATAAAATATGAAGCAAGTCTATCAGTCACATGATTCTCTTTCTTGAAAATGTGAGAAGCATGATAGGTAATCTATTGAGATAAATAGCACAGTCCTATCTCTCCTGAAATCTCTCGGTGATGTGTTTGTTTTGAGAAAGAAGATCAATAACATACACAAGTAGAATCATACTCAAATCAAAGGAAATCCCAATCATATTTTCTGACAAAATCAATTGCATCGATATAACACCTTAGCAAAGCATCCTTTGCAAAAATCTTGTAATTTCTAAAGATACCTTAACAACTTGGCAATCTTGAAGAACCATTAACCGCCTATCCGTATTGATTTTGATCTAGCTTGGTGGAGGAGTACACTCGTTGAACTTAATAATCTTAGGAGCTATATTGATACTGTTGGTAAGATTAAGTATCTTCAGAATAGTAAGATCAGAAAGAGAATTAGGCATATAGTGACAGAATTTATGGAATCAGCCTTTTATGAATGCAATGCCGCGAAAAAAAAAAGGGGGAAAAAAAACCCAAGTGTTCTTGTACTAAAAATCGCTGTATTCATACAACTAATTCACATAATAGAGATGATACCAAAGATCCAAGGATTGTGAATTTGATATGATTTGTTCAATCAAGCGTGAAAGATGTGCTCCGAATGGGACCTAATAGAATTGACAAAATCGCAATGCAGGAAAGGAGACGGAGGTGGAGTCATTGCGATCATTAAACCTTAGCTCTCTTTAAATCCATTACCGATTATTAAAAACACGAATACATTTTTTTTTTTAATGCATTCTCGCTTCTCCTGTGAAGAGGGAGTCATTGGGATTAGTATACCCTAATTCTCTTAAATCTATTATCTAAAATTAAATCATAATACAATAATAAAGACTCTTTCTTAGTGAAGTGGGAAGACAGCATCGAATCAGACGGGCATAGAAAAAGAAGTGGTTTCATCCGACCAGTGAGATAATTCGATTTCTAGTTAGCTAACTGAGAATCCAATAGAGAAATTTGCTTTTATAATGATTTATTGATAGAACGATTTCTTGTGAGCCACGAAACAGATAATCCAAGTCGTAAGTACGAACCTCTCAATGGAGAATCTCAGGCCAATAAGCTACGACTATGAAACGAATTGGATCGGGTTCAGCGCTTGAAAGCTATCGAAGAAGAGTCAATTCAATGCTCAAGTCAAAGGGGGGAGTCCACTTATTCAATAGAAGAAAAGCCTATATCTGCCGACCCTACTTCACTTCCTTATAGTTACGATGAATTCATCCTTTCTTTTGGGTCGTCATGTGGTGGGTCCTTAATCACCATTTGACACTTTTTTTATTTTTTATTTTACTTGTCTATCCCACATCATTTCTCTTGGATCGTCACGTGGTATAGGTCCTCAATCATCATGTGACACTTTTTTATTTTTTATTTTTAACTTGTTTATCCCACACGTAGTAGTGTGTGCTCATCAACTAATCTCTGATATTGTAGAGTAGCTAGAAATTAATAGAATGTAATAGCTAGGTACTGTGGTCCACCAATTTAGTGTGAGCTACTATTTCATTTCTAGCACTAGAAACCCTAAATGCTCAAACCTAACTATATATATATATATATATATATGCATTGTATTACAATTTCTCAGCTGTCCCATCACTATACTTTGGATTCTTATGTTTTCTCGTCATACAATAGACTGCATAGTAAATTGGGCACCTCCCAACTACGCATTTCATTTTCATATTTTATTTTGTAAATAAATATTGATAATAGAAATAAGTAGGTGCATCCAGACATTCTAATTAAGTCGGCACCTTAATCAAATTCTCATCTCCCAATTTTTTTTTAATTTTTAAAAAAGAGTAATTACAAAAATGTCCATAATCGTGGGTAAATAAAAACAATGCAAAGATCAAAACAAAGCTAACAGAAGCCCAATGAAGCCCTATAAAATAAGCTGAGAAACAGTTTTATATGATTGAGCCTGAACTTTCAAGGATAGGCTGAGAAGCAGTTTCATATGATTGAGCCTGAACTCTCGCCTTCAAAATAGCTTTCAAATACGTCTCATTAAAAAGCTTCTAGCCAAAATCCAATGAAAAAAATGCTAAAAGGAAAAAAGAGTACTTGTTTACTACCATGGTCGGCTAAAAGCAAACAAATCCACTGCCAGCAGTGTTGAAGCGGTGATACGAAGCAAACATCTACTTGTGAAATCTGTAGGATGGAAGACCTTGCAAATCTTTCGTCCCTTCATTTACACAAAATGATGGAGTATGAAACCACCTTGTGGCTTCTTGTAAGTGAACCGCATTGAGACTAGTTTGTCAGCAACATGATTCCCTTCTCTAAAGATACTAAAGATATGTGAAGTACATGATAGATGATATTGGATTGGTAATTAAGAGCGCGGATCCATCGAGACAAAAATGGCCAAGGAACTTGGTGGATGCCCGTTCTTAGAAGGTCAAGAACATAAGTTGAACATCCGAATCAAAGGAAGTTCCGGATACACCTTTCTGCGAATTCTGTAGCACAAATAATATCCATCAATTCAACTTCATAAGCAAACAAAATCGCCAGAGGGTTAGAGAAGCAGCCTTTACAAAATCCTCTATATATTCGGAAGATTCCGCCACAACCTGCCAAACCAGGTTGTAGAGGTGGAGCATTTTAAGGATTAAAAAGTCCGAGACACAATCTCATCGTTCCTGAATTTATAGCGTCAACCTCTCTAATGCAATGCCAGTAATAGAAGGAAAGCCTATTGATTTGTGAAAATTTTATCCCGACCTATAATTTCATTTGAATTCTTCTATGCATTTGAATTAAAATATTGTTAGTATAAATTTTTGTTATGGATTATTCTTTTTTTGCTTTACAAAAGGTTGATAGAGGTCCACGTGAAACAAACAAACAAACAAACAAACTTAAGTATAAACCAATTTGAGAAAGAATTTGTAAAGGGAAAATCAAAGAAAATAAAATATTCGATGAAGACCATTTTGTAAAAGCAAGATTTCCAAAAATAAAATATAAAAATAAAAAACAAGCAGGCATGTGTTTAATCTACAAAGATGGAAGTAATTAAAAGAGCTATTGCATGTTACTCGAAATACCTAAATAATAAACGCAATAATTTTTTTCTAAAAAAAAATAAAAAATTAGAAGAAACAAATGGATACGATGGAGAAAAATTATCTCCGTAAAACAAATATTTATTAGAGTAATATTATAAAAAAAAAAATTAGAAGATTGTGGGTCAAAAATTTTAAGTTATTTCCTCATGTTTAAAGACAAAATATTTTAACGAAGTATTTAAAACAAACAAAATTTCTAATAAAAACACAAGCAAGCAAAAAAAAAAAAAAAAACAAAAACAAAAAACAAAAACAAAAGAAAAAAGAGGGGGAAAAAAAACAAGCTAGCATGCATAATGCATGTTGAAGTACAAAAATTGAAATGCAAAAATTAAAGAAAACAAAACTTCCAATTAGAGGGAAAAAAAAAAAAAAGAAAAAAGAAAAAAAGAGGCTTAGCTAGCATGCTAGTACAAAACTGAAAACACTCACGTTCTCCCATCACTATGGAGGTGTACAATTCGAACTCATCACTGAATGAGAACGGAGGGGGGAAATTAAGAATATTAAAAAAAAAAAAAAAAAAAGAAGATGGAAACAATATATAAAGGAAGATCATTCTAGTTTAAAAAAAGAAGAAAACATCTTTCTATAATAATTAAATGAGAGAAAAATAATAGTAATAAGAGAAGAGAATAGATAGATATTGAATAGATATTGGATGTGGATGAGCCTATGTTCATGGGCTAAAAACAAAGAATTGATTAGCAATGATCATTATAAATGCGCTCCTATATCTTATAAAAATACATGTAACGAGTATACAGAATATTAAATCTTTATTAAAATAAATTACCTAATACTTTCTGTCATAAAGGAAAGAAATCATAGTAAAGAATATTTTATCAAAATAAAAAGGAAATGAATGCATAATGTGAATTTAATGTAAATTTTTACATAAAATATAAGACCTGAGATAGACTTCATGAATGTAAGCAGGAGAATGAAAGAAAAAGAAAACAAATGAACACAAGCAAGAGCAAGAAAGGGCGGAAAAAAAGCTAAGTCTCGTGACAAAGCTACCAATAAGAACTTGTGCAGCTAATCATAATAAAAATAAAAATAAAAATAAAAAAGCATGCACTGACAGAAAAATGATGGGGGAGAGAAGACGCTAGAAGGTCTGAAGTCTAATTGAAGATTAAATGGAAGTTTCAAACCAACACGTGTCAAAAGATACTAATCCCCTTTTTACCCGCACACCGTTTTCTTCTTCTTCCTCTTCCTCTTCGTGACACATGTATAGAGCATGTCTTTATAATGAAATAGATGGCAAGTTTTTTTATTTTGTTAAAAAAAAAAAAAGTAAACTCACAAAATTTTGCAGTAATAAAACAGAAAAGGCAATATTTATTTGTTTCCATATACCATGCCGAAAAAAATAGTTAATCGTTACCAGGGAAAAGAAAAAAATTTACGAAATAGAGAAATTTTTTTACCAATGTGTTCACTTGATGAAAAGACACATATGAACAGTGTTCACACTCACTCAGCTTTGTAAGACATTTAAGGGTCTTTTTCATTTCCAACTCTAACCCTCAATTGAAGCAAACGGTAGCCGAGCGTGACTTATTGATGTAATTTAGCAGAAAAATAAAGGGCAAAAAAGGGAAAAAAGATTGACAAAAAAGTGCTCACTTCAGTTGCTGAGTTTCTTGCTTTGATTTCGAGTTTCAAAAATTGGCACTGAATATCTTCTTCCCTCATCTCCATAGCATCAAAAAATGGGATGGAACAATTACTCCTCCCTTCTCCACAAAAAAAAAAGGACTGATAAAAAAATCTAGTCAAGATCTTTAAATAACTGTCGGTGATCTTAATACATCTTAACTATTTTTTCCCTTCGTGTATGCAAGCACGAGGATGAAAGAGAGAAAATAAGTGACACAACTCGAGCAAGAAAGAAAGAAGGAAAAAAAAAATGGGGGCAAAGTCCCAGCACAAAATTACCTTGGGAATTTTTGCAGCGTAATCAAAAGAACACAAGGGTTGAAGATGATAGTTGGGAGAAGGTGCAAGCAGATCTGGGTTTAAAAATAGGATTCACGGTATAAAATACGTATCTAAGGTCTGGGTTTCCTTTATTCGTCACTCAACACATGTATAAAACATGTGTTCATAGCAACAGATGGCAAGTTTCTAAGCACACGGTAGTTTTTCTCGTTGGGCTCAAGGATCGTGGTCTCAGTATTCACGTACTTTATACTTTTCTCCACTGAGAAATAGACACGCATTTTGACCTTTTGCTTTTTTCTCCCAATGAAGGTACGTGCATATACTTCCTCAGCTTTGTAAGATTTTTATTTTTATGACCTATTTCATTCCAGCTTCAACCCCAGTTGAAGCACAACAATAACAATTATACGAACTAAGCATGAGAGAGATTTGGCCAAAAACAAATGGGTATTCTTGTCAATCAAAAGATTGACCACGATGAACAGTGAAAAATGCATTGCGCCTTAGTAATATGTAAAGATAAAGATAATGTATATAGCAACACGTACAATATTGATATCACTATAACGTTAGATAATATATATATATATATATAAATATATATAAGTTACGCTTAGGCTAAGGTCCTTCAGAGAACCCAAACATCAGCAACGTGGCGGAAGGTGGTCAAAACATGGCTGCCAATGGGCTGTGGGCAGTTGTATTTGGAGTACAAGCATGTGGTATTTAGAGGAAACGGAGGGTTAAAAAGGGCAAAACCAAAAAAAAAAAAAGGAAAAAAAAAAAAAACAGATTGACTACTTCAGGAGACCCCAAACATCAACAACGTGGCGGAAAGTGGGCAAAACATGGCCGTCAATGGGCTGTGCGCAGCTGTGTTTGGAGTATAAGCATGTGGTATTTAGAAAAAAGAGAGGGTAAAAATGGAAAAAAAAAAGGATTGACAAAAAATTCACAAGGCAGTATTATATAATAGATTAAAGTAAATAGCAAGGTTTTAATTTGCTTCAAATATTTTTAAATACTTTTTGCTACAATTATTTATGTAAAAATGTTATTTACATCTCATTTTTTTAGTTAGACTACTCCAAAACAGACAACTCGTAACAGAGCGAAAAATTTTTTCAGGAGTATGGATCAAACCAAAAGTTTGAACCAAAACTACAATGCTAAAGTATTTTACCATACTTTATCTATTTCTATCTTTGCGGTTTTTTTTTTTTTCCCCCTTCCCTAAATGAACTAAGTTTGTAACAGAATTTAGTTTAATTCTAAAGGTAAAAGTATAAAATTTTGTGAAATTGGAAAGTAATATAGTTTGATTTTAATTTACTTGTCATATTTATTTTAAAACATGAGTATTTTAAAACCAAAATTTAGGGTGAAATCTATTTTTTTAAAAAAAGAAATTATATATATATTATAATAATTAAAAAAATTCAAGGGAAGCAAATGGGGAACAAAATTGTAAAACATTTTATAATAGGGGGAAACTATATTTAAATAATTGGAATTTTCAAACGTCAAAAGAGTGCAAAAGAAATTTTCAAATGTACCTTTTAGATCAAGGGTATTTGGTTCTGATTCTAAAATATGACATTTACTCCATACCAATTAGTCTAATGAAAATGAGATTTATGAAAAACGATTTTATTTTTTTCAGCATAAAAATTTCCTTTTTTTTTTTTCAGATTTTAATTTCCTCCTTAAAAATTAGCCATTTTTTCAATGTTGCGGAAATCACTTACAAGTATATGAGTCGTACAAGTAATATAAAGATGAGTAAGGTTATCGATCCCACAAGAATTGTGTTTAAATTTGAGTTAATTACCGAAATTGATTAGCACTAGAATTATTTGAACGACTGATTAAAAAGAAAAAATAATAATTAAACTAGATTAAACAAAAGTGGTAAGACTAACGAAGTGAAAATGATAAAAACAAAAGTCTAGAGATCCAATTTCACCTAATTAGTTTCATTTAAATTAACTTTATCCTCTAAGTTAATTTTAATCATTGGAATTGTTAGCTGAATGCATTAATTTACATAAAAGCCTATTTTGATAAACTAATAGGCACACCTATATTAATTAAAATCCTTATATTCCTATGGGGGAACTAATTAATACAAATTTATTAAGTTCAAGCATCCACAACAACTACAAATGCATTAAAAATATATTCCTCTTCCAAATTATAAATCATACCCTATTATTAATCAAGATCGAAAATCTATTTTCCAATTTCATTTGAGTCCAACAAAATCACCTAATGAATGGCCAATTCACTAGGAGCATTAAGCAAGTAATTAATAGGATAAACAACTGCCAACAATCAACCATCAATTCAAGAAAGCAAAATTAAATTCAAAATCCACTAATAGAATCCGTTGAAACCTTACAACTAAAAACTAATTCATAAATGAAATTGAAAATAAAAACAAACAAATCAATAATTCAAGCATCATCAAATTATAAAAATAAAAGAGAGAGCATGAAAAAGAAAAACTGCATGAATGTTTCCACAATCCTTTTAGCTTTCCACAAAATTTTCTCATCTTCCTCTTGCTCTTGAAGTTGTCATCTCCCTTAAAAATTTGTTGAAAATAAAAAACCTAAAACTAAAAATAAAACCAACTCAAACCGGCAAGCCTAAAATTTCTTTGTAATATCTAGCCTATTAATAGGCATACAAGTAGTAGTAAAAATTCATGTCATTATTCAGTAATTGTGAATGTATTTCCTCTTTGGTTTTTTGAAAAGCTATTCGAACTGATCAGCATTTTCCGTGGTGTTCACCAATGACTCATCAATCAATCATTCCATAATTGATTGTGACGTCTTCACCATACCAAGATTCTTACCTTCACATAGGTAACGGGTCACAGTTCTTCCAATTGAACCTGAGTGTAGAGACGATCTTGGAGACTTCTTAGATTATGGGTTTCGTGACAAGTTAGCGGAGTTCGTATCATAAGGTATCAGAGTTTCGGTTCTAGTCTCAGATTTGCTTGTTCCCTTTTTAATTTAGTTTCCTTTTTGTTTCTTTTCTAGTCGAATTTGTGTGACTGAATTTGTTTTAAAAAAAAAAAAAAAACGTGTTTCTGAATTTGTTTGTAATTTGAAATTTCTGATTCTAGTTGTAATTCCTATTCGTGGCATATTAAAAAAAAAAAAAAGTAGAAGAAGAAAACAGAAAGGAACCTGAAAAAAGAAAAGGAAAAAAAAAAAAAAAGGAGTAAACGGACATGGCAAAAAAAAAAAATTTTGTTTGTTTTCATCAATTTTGGTTCCAACAAGTCCAGCCTGGTCAACTCATTCATCTCCCTCAACAGGCTTCCACGTGCATGGTTGAGCCCAAATCCCTCGAATCAGCCCATTTAACGCATTTTGGAATTTCTTGGCCTGTGCTGTAGTAACTGGTCTGGTAGGAACTTGAATAGGATCCACATTCTACGCTCTTGTGCTAGCCATGTCCTCATCACATTTGATTCCACCCTGAACTCTCCAAAACTTCCATCATTGTTGACTTGAAAAATCACTTATTATATGGTTTCTTTGTCAGAAGTCTCCCCAAAAGACCACTCTTCATAGCCCTCCTATTTTCTTAAATAATAGCATCCTCGATCCTGATCACTTCTTCTTCCTCTGCTTTAATTGACAGAGACCTCCATCTATTTGTGATCTCTTCCATCCGAAAATTCCACGAGAACAACCCTTCAAAAGCTCACACAGATAGTGGTGAGTGTCGCCTCTCACAGCGTCATATAGCACAGAGAGAGTCATTTTATGCTCTTTACTTGTTTAAGTTTCCTTCTTTTTTTTTTTTTTTTTTTAATTGGATTTACTAATCGCTACAAACATCGACAATTTTAAGTTTTAACCATTCCATCTTCTTCAGGTTCCATTTATTGTTTTATCTAAGTAGAACTCAAATAAATCTAATGGTCGAAATCTATATTTAATTTAACCTAGAGAATTAAAAACTATATTGTATTTTCCTAAACAAAAAAAAAATTGTATTGTATAAATATAATAATTTTCATACCTTACGAATGAATTCTTTAGAAAATATATCTTTCGCAGCCATTATCAATTGACATAAGCACTTTCGCCTGCCTTTTCTTTGTTATATTTCCATTTGTGTGTATGATTTAACCAAATTTCTTACTTAATGCACAAGCAAGATAAATGGGTTCAGTGTATCAATGTTGCCAATTAATAAGCCTATTGCAGGTTGGGTAGTTACTATGCATTGTTGTGCAGCTAATCTCTCATTATATTATAAATAAAACTAGTTAAAGCAAAATAATCGACATATTCCGGTTTGATTAAGGGAACTCTGGTGCTTCATCACAACATCAGATTGAGAACAAGTTGATTAATTAATGAAAATTGATCATATGAGTACTTACCACATTTCCTTGTAACCAGTCATCAATTAGTTGAGCAAAATAAAATTGATCATATTTTTCTTCACAATTGTCATGATTTCAACCAAACACTAGACCCAAGGTAAAAAGTTCACACAAACATAAAACGAAGGAAAATATGCTAAAATATAACACATGTACTCTCTAAACCAACTACATTTAAATCTAAAAGTACCTAAAATAACTCTAATTCCCAGAGTTATCACACCCCCAAACTTAGAACATTGTTTGTCCTTGAGTAATGACTTAAACAAAAGATAAACCACACTTATTAAACACAAAAATTAAGGAAAAAAAAAAAGAACAAAAAGAAGTGATGATAGCAGGAGATTTCCATCTTTCAATCATAAAGTTCAAGAAGATATGCTATTTTCTCAAAATTTTTATTGATTTATTTAATTAAACCACATGCCTATGCTCAACACCAACTTTCTTTAAGTGTTAGGTCAACCTATCATATCACTTGGTCTAAATGTTATTCCCTAGTGTGAATGTGTGCATATCCTTTGCACTTCCTTCGCAATGACTTACTTCAAACTAGACCACAATCACCAAGCCTCCATAAGTTGACTTATTGATTCCTTTTCCACTAATGTAAGAATACCTAGCACAAGAGATCAATAGAACTTTAATGGCTTGTAATGTTGGCTGAGGTTAGGGTAGGATAAAGGATTTAATCTTTAGGCTCAACACTATAGCACAAAACTAGTTCTAAGAATTAAAATGGACCTCCTCATCCTTTCGAACACTTGAAACTGAATTCCTTCTTTGTTCAACACTTTATTCCATTATCTTTTTTTTGTTTTTTGTTTTTTTTTGTTTTTGAACATTTATCATGTCACTGTTAACTTTTTATGCGAATGCCAACATTGGTGATGAAGACACCCAGTTACTTAGCAACATCACATTTCAGAATTGCTATAGCATACTCATATTCTAAATCACTGTTTGACGCAAAAATACATATAAGGCTCATGTTACTCCTGGTTACTAGGCAACTTAGAATAGCATAATTCTTTATTCATAAGAGGATTCACATAAAAGAACAATAAAAACATTTTCTTCACAACTTTAATACATCCACAACCACATTCAATTCAACTTGATTCTTAGAATTAGTGTGGGTGTTATAGGTGTGCAGGTTATAGGTGTGCAGGTAAGTGTTTTGGAATTGTTTGGTACTTAAGGATAATGCAAGGTGCCAAAGAAAAAAGGTATTAGGCTCAAAATGGGTGACTAAGGATGCTTATGATCATGGGTGGCTAGAAAAAACTCAAACTGATCAAACAGGGCCTAAATCATCTCCCTCATGCTAAGTTTTCAAGGATTTTGCCTCAAGGGTTTCTCTAAATCAATTATAGAGACCTCAGCACTCACAGCAATCTAGCTATCACTAAGCTTCTTAGAAAGTTATACTAAGATGTTGTGCTCAATGAAACAAGGGAAATTAAGTCCAAAACCAGCTTTAACAGATTTTCCTACACCCAAAAACAAGTCAGAGCATTGCACAAAACATGGTAATTAATATATATCTTTATATATATATAACATCCTTTTTTTTTTCTCATCATTGAAAATCATCTTCTCAACACTAATAATCGAAAGACAAATTCTCCAATACATCACAAACACAAACCACAGACATTAAAAACTCTAGAAACAAATAATAAAGACAAAACCAAACAAACATATGACAAAAAATATTTCTCGGGTTTAGCATACTAAATAAACTAACATATAAAGAAGAACACAAAAATACGCAAATAAACACATGGAACTGCAATTCATGCACCTCCAAACTTAAAAAATAAATAGTATTCCCACTGTTTCTAGGATATACCAAAAAAAAAAAAACACACTAACTAAATAAGTGAAAATGAAATTAAAAAAAAAACAAAAAAATAAAAACAGACCAATGGGTAAGGAAAACTCCCTTGAAACCGTGGAGGATACTGAAGATCACCCTTAATCCTTCCATTTCCAATTGGCTGCACTTCGAAGGATTGATTTCTTTCCAGTTAGCTTTGTCATGGCAGCCTTTCCTTTAGCTTCGGTTGTGGTAGGAGCAGTAATGGGTACTTCGAGGGATTCTTCCTCTAAATGACGGGAGGCCACAGCTTCAGGACTAGCTCCCTTCACAAGCTCAGAATCCTCAGCAGAAGAGTCACACAAGTGTTGTGGGAATTTTGGAAATGAATAAAACCTCTTAGAATTTGCTCGGAAATGCTTCTAAAGAGCCAAGTCCTTGTCACGTTCATACTTCCAAAAGTCATTCATCATCTACAATGATTCATACTGCATTACATCCATCTGACTTATTCGTTACTCTAATTGGAGGAAATTGGACCTCCCCTTACGAGTACAATGGATTGCAGTGAAATTTGATGCTAAAAATCTCACCCCCACTGCTAGTATAAATTGTAAAGACAGCATCCCCAAACTTAATACGTGGCTGTGGTCAAGAAAATGCCCAAACCTGCGGGTCTTTAACTTGCGAATTCAGGATGCACTCGGCCAACCTGAACAATTTTTTGAAGGCCTAACTTGTGGGCGGAGCCTTGTTGGATGGAAACTAAGTGCTTGAAATTTTGGGTATGAAACTATGGGTTAACTGTAATTTTTCTTTAATAAGAAAAATTTGGGGAGAATAACAGTTGCAAAGGGTGGGTCTCAGAGTGAAGAAACGACATGAAGTAGACTAGGCAAGTGAAATTTGACTTTTATATCCTAGGTTAACACAAGGGTTGGGAAAAAGTTGTCGTTTTTTTTTTTTTTTTTGAAATGCTGCAGCATTCTCGACAAGAATCAACACAGATTGCTCTGTAAAGCTGATTCTTAGGCTGCTTTCTACAGAGAAAAATATCATCAAATTAGTTCAAATTACTTAACACACTACTGAATCAACAACTCAAACAAATTAAAATAAACCAAAATAACAAAAAAAAAAAAGAAATTTTTGGGTTGCCGCCCAAGAATGCTTGTTTTAAAGCAATCAACCTGACTACTTCCCTTTTTAAACGTCTTTAAGAATGATGAAAGACTTGGAACGCTCCACAGGACTTCCCCAATAGTGCTTGATTCTCTAACCATTCACCAAAAATTTCCTTCTTGATGGATCATCTTGCAATTCCATTTCTCCATGAGGAAAAACAAAATAAATTATGAACGGACCGGACCACCGAGACTTTAACTTCTCAGGAAAGATCTTTAATCTTGAATTGAACAATAGAACTTTTTGCCCTGGTTCAAATGTCCTATTGATGTTGACATTTTCCTCGTAAAGCTTGGCGTTCTCATAAGCTTGTAGTTGAAATTCTTCAAGTTTATTAAACTACATCAATCTCTTCTCTCCGGTAGCATTCATATCCATATTCAACCGTTGAAGTTCCCAATATACCTTATGCTCCAACTCCAACGGCAAATAACGGGCCTTCCCAAACACAAGTTGATACGGTGACATACCAATTGGAGTCTTAAAGGTAATCCTGTAGGCCTACATGGCATCTTCCAACCTCTTGGACCAATCCTTTCTGGCAGGACATACAGTTTTCTCCAAAATGACTTTGATTTACGTGTTCGAAGTTTCGGCTTGCCCATTAGTCTATGGGTGATAAGCAGTAGCTACCTTGTGGCGGACATTGTATTTTGCCAACAAAGCCTCAAAGTATTTGTACAAAAATGTGTCCCTTCGTCACTGATCACAGCCCTTGGTGCACTAAACTTTGTGAAAATTTGCTTCTTTATAAATTGGATCACCACCTTTGAGTCATTGTTGTTAGGGCAGCAGCTTCTACCCACTTGGAAACATAAACAACTACCACTAGTATGTATAAATTGCAAAAAAAAAAAAAAAAAAAAAAAAAAAAGAATAAAAGGACCCATGAAGTTGATTCCCCATACATCAAGCAACTCTACCTTAAGAATGTTGGTTAGTGGCATTTCATGTCTTCTTGAGATATTACTAACTATTTGGCATTTATCACACTATAGCACAAAATTCCAGGCATCTTGAAACAAGCTTGGTCAATAAAAACCCAATTGTAAAACTTTTGCTACAGTCTTATCACTTTGAAAATGTCCTTCATAAGGGGAATCATGACATTGTTGCAGCAACTCATCTATTTCCTCCTCCGGGATACACCATCGTAAAATTTGATCAACACATTTTTTGAACAAGTAAGGCTCATTCCAAAAGTAAAACTTAACCTCATGCAAAAACTTCTTCTTTTGATGAGTGTTCAAATAAGAAGGTAACAGCCCACTCATTGGGTAATTTACCAAATTAGCATACCAAGGCAACCTAGTAGCAGCTCTAGTGACAACTAAGAGCTACTCATCCGGGAACACCTCATTAACAGCCTTTGAATCCATGCCCTTCTTAACTTGCTCCGACCGAGACAAATGATCAGCTATGTGGTTCTCTGTTCCTTTCTATCCTTGATCTCCAAATCAAATTCTTGAAGCAGAAACACCCATCTAATCAACCTTGGCTTCACATCCTTTTTCTCTACCAAGTATATGATGGCCGAATGATCTGTGAAAATCGTGACCTTTGCTCCTATCAAATAGGCTCAAAATTTGTCAAAGGTAAAGATAATAACCAACAACTCCTGGTCCCCACAAATATGAGTTGTATTCTTCTTTTTGTGCTCTTTCAAAATAGTGCCAGCTGGTGAAGTTTCTTGTCTTTTTCTACTACAGTTTGCTATAAGGATTGCTATGAGAATTGCTGCAGCATTTTTCGAATTAGATTCTTCCATTTTTTTTATTTCTACAATTCACAGATGAGTTAAAACACACATCAGCCCTCATTTGATCATATTTTTCTTCACAATTGTCATAATTTCAACCAAATACTATACCCAAGATAAAAAGTTCACACAAACATAAAATGAAGGAAAATATACTAAAAGATAACACATATACTCTCTAAACTAACTAAATTTAAGTCTAAAAGTGCCTAAGATAACTCTAATTCTTAGAGTTTTCAGGTATATATAAAATCGCTATTCAAACAGCCATTTTTTGGTGGGGTTGTTGCAGATTGAAGTTTGATGAGAGGGTGATTTGAAACCACCCTACTTGCCTGAGCATTACGTAATTTTTTTTTTTTTTTTGCCGGATTGCTTCAACTAGATATCAATCATTATCTTTATAAACTTAAAGTACGCATATTATTTATTTTTAAAGCGTTTGGAAATTGATTTTTGATATTTGGATGCTTCTTTATTGAAATTTGGACAATGAGTTTTGGAATATGGTTTTTTTTTTTTTTTTTAATTAGGCTTTGAACTTTTGGATATTGGATTATGTATGAGATTGTAGTTTTGAATTATGAAATTATTTTGGACTAATTAATTTTGCATGGACGTATTTAGCTCAAATTGTGTTTGTGATGGTTATCTATAAATAATCATATCTGGCTTTTACATTGCTTATGCCGAGTACTTTGAAATTTTTGTAAACATCTATAAAATGGCATGTACAAAAATCTAACCACTTGATATGCCTCCAAGTCACCTGCCAATAAAGCTATCCAAATCACTTAAATTTTGGGTCGTTATGGTTTGGACTTTTCATAAACCGCTAAAAAATAAAGCTGTCTAAACTATCCAATAATCATCCAAACAGCTCGTCTTATCCCCCTCTGTATAAGGTTTTTTGAGTAAAGATCAAGAGTAAAATTTTCCAAAACAGATAACAAATTTTATAAAGCAAAGGTGTGGGTAAATTTAACCAAAAAAAAAAAAAAAAAAAAAGAGCCGTGGGTCACTACACCATAAATTAGAAGAAATCAAAAGTTCATGAGGATATGTAACGGTACAATACTTGTTGGTAGTCCTTAACTTAGGGGGAGAGAGTGAAAAGTAGAAGAAATTAAAATAAATTACTCATTTAGTTTTTAAATTTTTAATTCTGTGTAATTTTAGTCTCTTATCTTTTTTTTTTTTTATGCTGAAGCGTCCTTAAATTTTTAAATTGTTACTACATTAGTTATTTCTGTTAATTTTTAAACAGAATTTATTAATAACTTGGTTAAAAAGTGATGCTAACTAACGAATTTTGTTAAAAAATTGACAAAAATAACTACTGTAACAATATTTTTAATAGCTTATGGTCATTTTTACAATGGAAAGAGAATGCTCATAAATTATTTAAATAATGTCATAATAATCATTTTCATTAATTTTTTTTATGAAATCCATTAATAATTTAATTAATAAAGGATACTAACTTACAGATTCTACTCAAAATTTAACAAAAATATTATTATAATAATATTTTAATAATTTATAAATATTCTTGTTATAAAAAAAATCAAAAATACAAAATTATATAATATTAAAAATTTAAATACCAACCTAATAATTTACTATTCAAATTATTACCCTTCAAATTAATACGAGGAGGGGGTGCACCCTACAGTCCCGAGGCGAACATTAAAAATATTGAAACCTGCAAACCTACCCTTATTAAAGGCCGAAAGAAATGATGTCTAGCAGGTTCTGACATTTTTGTTATTTAAAAATTGATTAAATGGGTCCAAAAAGTTGGAACCCAATGTATGCCGTACAACAATAAATACAAAACAATATTCACCCAATAACATAAATAAACAAACAAAAATAACTATTAAAATATTTTTAACTGTATATTGTAGCTTTCGCATATTTATTTATTTATTTATTTATTTATTTTTGACATTGCTTCATTTAGACTCTTGGCATGCTTCCAAAAGACTGATTTTTGGGGTTCTTGTCCAGCTCCTGTGTGTGTGTGCATATATTATATGTATTATATATGCCTTGCGCAGAGACCATGGCACTTTGAAGACTACCTGACAACACGTTACACGAGAAAGAATGACAAAAGGACACCGAAAGAAAGTCCAGAGAACCTGATCATTTCTAGAAAGGCTGTCTTCCCTTTCAAGTCATGGTTTTGGCCTGATCAGATCAGCAAGTAATTTTAAGGCATGGTATCAGATTAGTATTCGCCTGATCAGATTAGTATTGGAAAATGGGTATGTGATTCCAATCTCAAGGCAACATGTACAATCTAAATATATATATATACACAAACACAACACACACATATACATGGGGGCAAATATTAAAGTCCTACACGAACGATTCACCCCAGTGGTGGTTTTTTTTTTTTTTTTTTTTTTTTTTTTTTTATATTTATTGAAATTACTTAGAGCAATTGTTACACCAGAGTCTATGTGTGAGGTTTTAAATAATTTATTAACTTATGTGTTGTCTTTTAAAACTAACAAGTATAGATAAATATAGCGAATGCTCTATTAAATTAATACACCAATTTACTATTAAAGGTTATAATTGTAATTTTAAAATTTATTTCATTTAGAGTAATTATTCCAAATAGTCTCTAAACTCTTTCAAAAGTAACCGGTTGATCCTTGTTTTATTTTTGTTTGCCTAGATGACCCTAAACTCAAATGTTATCCATTTTAGTTCTTTCCGTCCAATTCCATTAAATTTCTAACGGAATGAGTCATGTGCATTGGATGAGATCTAATTTAAAAGGATATTTTAATACTTTAACAAAAATAAAATAATAATAATAAAAACTAATTTTCTCTCTCCTCCTTTCTCTCTCTCTCCATTTTTGGAAACCCTATCCGCGACAAAGGAAGGGGCAGCGACAAAGAAAAAGGTCATTTGGGGGGGGGGGGGGCAACAAAACTCAAATCCTGTCGAGAGGGATCCGAAACCCAGATTGCAGCGGTCGGGGGGGAGGGCCTGAAGATCGCATGTCGGTGGGGGAGGGGCTAAACTCATATCACGGCAACCGGAGGGGGGGATCTAAAACTTAGATTGAACCAGGAGGGGGGGCGGGGATTTGAACTCAGATCGCGGCACCAGCAGAAGGGGCAAAACCCAGATCACGTGGGAGGGGGGGAAGGGGGAAATAGTGAGGGAGACGACCTCTGGCTCCGGCATCGGTGTCGGATCTGTGGGGGTGGGGGTGTAAGAGGGAGGGGAGAGAGAAAGAAGTTTCTCATCTTTTTTTTAAAAATATGAATGAGGGTATTTTCATCTTTTTAGGGTTTTTTTTCCTTCCAAAATCACGAAGAACCAGTAAAAAAATTGGAATGGCCAAAAAATAAAAGTTCAAGATTATCTTGGCAAAAAAAAAAAAAAGAATAGGGACCAAACCGTCATCTTTGAAAGAGTTCAATGATTATTTGAGCCAATTACTCTTTCATTTATTTTTTTTTAAATTAAATGTCTCTATTCTTGTTTTTCTAGACAACATCATAATATAAAATCTTTAAGAGAATAATAATTAGGTAGAAGAAATATAACATGAGTTAATTTTGTTCTTTTTTTTTTTTTTTAAAGGTCCAAGTTTACTGGTGAAGAAAAACAATCGTGACACATGTGATGAATACAATTATTTACCAAATTCTTAAAGAAAAAAAATTGAGGATATAATAAAAATATAACAATTCGTAAATGATACAGTGGTTAATCGTGTGTATAATAACTTTAAAAGGTTAAATTAATCTAAATATGAAATAATAAATCGAACTATGTCCTTGTATGATAAACACAAAATTTGAGTTTAAAAGCAATCAACGAATTGTTGACATCAAATTTGTGAAAGCAACGTTGTTAACACTATGAATGCATACCTATTACTTAGTAGCAAAAAGGTGAGACAAATGCAACATAAACTCAAGTTTATTGTGCTTAAAAAACCTTTACATTTATTAACCTACTAAATAATGATTTTTTTAATAGGGAAAACTAGAGTTTATTCAATAGTTTGAGTATCCGATATTACAAAGGTCACAATACTAAAAGAATAAACAATACCAAATAAATTATTTGAAGACAATAAAACTAAATTTGCCGAGAAGTGGAGTATACCATTCCCACATCAGGAGGTATAACAAGCATTTCCATTACTAGCATTTAGAATAGCATCCTTAAAATTGCTATCACGTTCAATTCTAGAGATCTCGTCAATGATCGTTGAATGATCCAAATCACATTCTGAATTCTGAATTTCTCCTCTCTTTTTTTTTTCTTTTTAATAAATTAAAAATGGAGGGCTTGCTAGCATTTTTTAGTTGGCTGTTAGCATTAGTTGTAGTGTGCTTTCGCTCTTATCATCTCGAAAAGATTTAAAGTAGCATTTTTCTTACGATGATCTGGTCAAGATCCTATTTCTTCCTTAAAGTGATGGGAAAAAACCTACTTTAACATTAAACTAATAACAGTGAAACAACGCACTCCGCTAGGGAATATTTGCCAAAATGACTTAACAAGAAAGTGAAATTAGGAAAATGAATTTCTCAATTTCTCTTTTATTTTTTATTCAAAAAAATGCTAACTATATTACTGATGAATATTTAATTAATAAAACCATTTAAAATTTAATTAAAAGCTTTTAACAAAGAAACAGTAAATTAAAATCATACGGGTGAATGGGTGAAAAAGTGAGCATGCCTCAGTCTTCCAGCTGAGTTCCTTCCAAACCTCCTCATTTCTTCCAGAGTTACCATCCATCCCTAACTCCATCAAGCACTCCGGCGTCAATGGTCGGCCACCCTTCATATTCTTCATCCATCAACATTTAAAAGAGCCTGCTAAAATAACACATAATAGTCCGGAATGTTGGAGTCGTTTCCTCCGCCGTCGCTGCCGTTTCTACCTTTACTATTGCCACTGTCTTCATCGCCGCCGCCACCTACATCGCTGCAGCAACCCTCATTGCCGCCATTATCTCCACCTCCGGGGTTTAGTGAAAATGTTGAGCAAGTCAAATATTTTTCAAATTTTCAATGATTCTTTCCTTCAAAATTTGTTTGGTTAGTGAAATTAATTCAATATTTAGAATTTTAGATGATGGATTGTGATTTACTAAGTAGGAATTTTATATTGTAAAGATTTTGAATGTGCAACATTGATTTCAGAGTTCTTTGATATTCAAAATAATCAATGGAAAAAAGAACAAACTTAAAAATGTTCTGAACGACCCTTAGTTATTTTGTTGAAAAAATGATTTTGTTTGTTTTTTTGATGTCATATTTTTGTTTATTTGTTTTTTGCTTTTTGCTTTGATGTGATTGGATAATTAGGAATGAACACGAAAATAACAAGAACAATCGTGAAAAGTTGTAGAACAACCGACAAGTTGTTCCATCCAAATAAGGAACTTTCTTAACTTTAGGTTTTTTTTTTTTTTTTTTTTAAAACCAAAAACAAAAGCAACCAAATGAGTATCTTTTTTCATGTATGATTCGGCTCAAAAGCCTCAGAACAACTAGAAAAAAGAGGAATGACAACATAAATTTTTGGACAATCATCCGGTCGTTTCATCTAAATCTTGACTTTAATTTGTTTTTTTAACAAAGAAACAAAACTAAGCAAGTGAAGGTCTTTTTTGGTGAATAACTAATTGAAGGTCTTTCTTTATGTATGATTTAGCTCAAAAGCCTCGGAATGACTACAACAAAAGAGGAACAACCACTAAAATTTAGGAAACTACCATATAGTTGTGTTCCCTCTAAATAGTCTCTTTTCTTGCTTTTTTTTTTTTTAATAAAAATAAAAATTAATGAAAATAAAACCTATTCAAAATAATTAAATGTTATTTAGCATGGATTTATCTCAAATAATAATTGAGTAATATTTTGTCTTGAAATTAACATTACTTTAACTTTCACTAATTATATCTCACTAATGTTGATGACTAATTAAGTTATATGTTCTTACCATATTTCAAAAGGCTAAGTTAAAAGTTGGTCTTTTCGTGACATTATTATTGTTAGAAGTTTAAAACATTAGGAATTTCCATGTCTAGGTACAAAAGCCTCGAAACGACAAAAAAAAAAAAAAAAAAAAAAGGAAGAAAGACCACTAAAATTATGGAAACAACTATTTGATCGTTCCTTCCAAACATTTACTTTAATTTTTTTTTAATCAAGAACAAAAATAACCTAATGAGGGCCTTTCTTTAAGTATGATTTGACTCAAAAACCTCGGAACGATCACAAAAGAGAAGGAACAACCATTAAAGTTTACGGAACAACCAGCCGATTATTCCTTGTAAATCTTGACTTCAATTTTCTTAATAAGTGAAAAACAAAATTAATCAAAAGATGGTCTTTCTTCACGTATGATTTGGTTTAAAAAACTTTGAACGACCACAAAATGAAAGAACGACCATAGAAAATTTTAGAGCAGTCATCTAGTTGTTCCTTTTAATTAGTTACTTTTCTTCTATTTTTTAAAAGAAAAACAATATTAGAAAATTTAAATCACTTTAAATTAAATAACTATCATATAACATGAACTTATTTCAAATAACAAACAGTGATATACTAAATCATGAAATTAACATTACTTTATTGTGACTAGAATAATCTCATTATGTTGATGGACATTACTTTATTGTGACTAGAATAATCTCATTATGTTGATGACTAAGTTACATGATTATACATTATTACACAAGATTAAGTTAAAGTTGGTCTTTTTCATAACATTATTGTTGTTGTAAGTCCACAATGTCATAAATTTGAATGAATACATGCAAAACAAAAGAATAACTACAAAAAAAATGGAAGAACGACCACAAAATTGTTATAGAGCAAATTGTAATGAAATGACCATCTAATTGTTCCTTCTAAATCATGCCTTATCTCATTTTTTTTTTTATAAAAGAAAAAAAAAATTAACTAAATTAGAGTCTTTATTCATGAATTATTTAGTTAAAAAACCGAACAGTCACAAAAATAGAAGAAACGCTATAACATTAAATTACATCTAACAACATACAATGGTGGGTTTTTTTCCATGAGATTATTACCTGATAAAGTACAATATTTATGTCATAAATATGAAATACTTTAATTAAAAAAATTCATAAATGATCGCAAAAAATAGAGAAACAATTATTAAAAGCTATAGAATGACCGAAAAAATAGAGAAACAATTATTAAAAGTTATGGAATGATCGATCGGTCATTTCTTCCTATTTTGAAAATAAGAATAATACTGTAACAACCAGGAACAACCATTGTAATTCCACACAGTCGTTTGGAACTTACGATGGTCATTCCATTTGAATCGTCTTCAACATTCGTCCAACAACAATGTCAACCCCTAAATCCATTTATTTTTTTCCAAAAAATTTAATTTTTAGGCTAAATATACATATACACTTCCAATAAGCCTCTAAACTACCTTACAAACAATATTTAAAGTGATTACAAATCTTCAAAATGTTTTTCAAAATCTGATTTTTCTCCTATTTTCCCCTTCAGACCCCTTGTTCATAGAATGTTGAGAGGATTTTCATTTCTTTGGACTTCAATCTTAGGATTGGTGGTGGTTACCAAAAAAAGTGTGGAAGGATTTTCGTAGTAGTAATGGAGGCTTTCTGATTTCTGGAAAATTTGCCAAAATAACTTAATAGAAAACAGAAATTGGGAAAATGACTTTCCTAATTTCTTTTTTTTTTATTTAAAAAAATGTTAACTATATAATTAATAATTTTTTAATTAATAAAATCATTTAAAATTTAAGTAAAAGCTTTGGGGAAAAAAAAAAGTATGCTCAGAGTCTCATAACCTTATATTTCCAATTCACTCGGGTTTGAGAGCAAAAACCCCATTTCCACTCAACTCCCCCCTTTCCCTTTCCCGTTAAGTTCCAGCCAAATGCTTCTTAGAGGAGAAGAAGCCAACCATCTTCGTTTCTTCATCCCAAGTTCCCACCCACCCCCAAATCTGTCAAGCACTCCGGCACTAACGGCTAGTCACCCTCCATATTCTCCATCTATCAATATTCAAAAAAAGCTTGCTAAAACAACACATAGGAGCTCGGGATGTCAAAGTCGTGCCTTCCGTCGTCGCCGACTTTGATGCTGCCACCATCTTCATCGCTGCAACCAACCACGTCACCACTGCCATCCCCACCTTCAGGGTTCGGTAAGAATGTTAGATAGGTAATATATTTTTCAAATTTTCGATTATTGATTTCCTTTAAAATTTGTTTGATTAGTGAAATTAATTCAATATTTAGATAAAGAATTGTGATTTATTATTAGGAATTGTTTATTGTAGAAAATTTGATTGTACAACATCAATTTCATTGTCTTTTGATGTTCAAAACAACTACTTAAAAAAGGAACGACTATAAAAAAGTTCGATGGTCATTCCGTTGAAATAATGAATTTATTTGTTAGTTTGTTTTTGTTTATTTGTTTTATTTGTTTTTTGCTTTTTAATTTGACAAGATTGTGTTAGTCTAGGAGTTTAGGAAATGATATAGGTATGCTCAAAATAACCGGGAAACATTAAGTGAAAAATTTCCGAACGTGTTTGTATGATGTCACATGTGAAGTGTAGTTGTTTGTGGGAAAATGACATGTGCATACGTGGAACAACCAAAAAACATAGGAATGACTGTGATTAGTTTACGAACGACCAGTTAATTGTTCCGATATATAGTGATTTTGATTTGGTTTTTTTTTTTTTGGTTTTCTTTTTGTTTTATTTTATTTTATTTTTATTTTTACATTTAAACACACCAATTATTGTAAAATTAAAAAAAAAAAATAAAGATTATGATCATGATTTTACAATATTATTCATCACACTAATTACTATATGTTTCAAGAAAGCACTGAGAATATAGAAGATTCAAGAGAGGATGAAGGTGATTAGGTAGATGCTGAGATGATGAAATAATAAGTCATTTGTTTTATTTACAAGTATTATCCAATGGTTCCTTTTTTTTTTTTTTTTAAATTTATAAACAACGTATATTTGTATGTTTTAGGAAACCAATGGGAGTATAGAAATTTCAAGTGATTAGAAGGTTGATAAAGAAGACCATGACATATGGAGGACGGTCCTCATAACAGAACTCTAAGAATTGTCTCAGCTCATCCTCTCAAAATACCTTAGTGCCCAAGTTACAGTCCAATCGAGAATCACAATCCTCGAAGATATTCAGAAATGACTAACCGAGGAAGATGAGACCGTCTTTCGAAGGTATTCTCAAATAAGTCCTTAAATAGACTTGCCCATAAAAGGGGAATGAACTTAGTTGCAGAATGAACATATCGATTATAAGCAAATTCAACATGCAGCAAACAATCTTATCACGTTTTCAAATTCTTTTGTATGATAGAATGCAATAAATCAGACAAAGTCTTATTCACTAAGTTGGTTTGACCATCAGTTCGTGGGTGACTAGTAGTAGAAAACAATAACTTAGTTACCAACTTCCCCCACAAAGTCTCCCAAAAGTAACTTAAGAACTTTGCATCCCGATCAGAAACGATAGTCCTAGGCATCCCATGCAACCTAACAATCTCCTTGAAAAACAAATCGGTTGTATGTGATGCATCATTGATTTTATGACATGCAATAAAGTGTGTCATCTTAGAGAATCTATCAACATATACAAAGACCGAGTCTCTTTCCTTCTTAGTTCTAGGTAAACCCAAAACAAAATCCTTACAAATATCAACCTAAGGTGCACTAGGAATAAGAAGTGGTGTGTACAACCCATGTGGTTGTTATCTAGACTTAGCTTGCCTACAAGTAATGCATCTTACACAAATACTCTCCACATCACGTTTCATATGTGGCCAAAAGAAGTGCTCATGCAACACACCTATTGTCTAGCTATCTCAAAGTGACCTATCAAACCACCCCCATGAGCTTTCCGAACAAGTAATTCACACAACGATGAATGTGGAACACATAATTTATTTTCTTAAAATAGGAACTATCATGCAAATAGAACTTCCCGCACGCCCCCTTAGTGCAATTTTTAAATAGGTTATCGAAATTAGAATCCATTGCAAACAACTCCTTAATGTACTCCAATCCAAGCAATTTAGCTTCAAGAGTTAAAAGTAAAGCATACCTGCAAGATAGTGCATCAGCAACTACGTTTTCCTCACCTTGCTTGTATTTAATCATATAAGAGAATGTCTCAATGAACTCCACCCATTGGCATGGCGATGGCTCAGCTTGTGCTGCCCCTTTAATTGCTTAAAAAAAATTCATGATCATTATCAATCACAAACTCTTTCGGCCAAAGGTAGTGCTGCCAAGTCTCTAAAGTTCAAACTAATGCATACAAATCTTTGTCGTAAGTGGGATTGTTTAGGGCTGTCCCACTCAATTTCTCACTAAAGTATGCAACCGGTCTTCCCTTTCAATACGCCTCCAATACTTATACCTGAAGCATCACACTCAATCTCAAACGTTTTAGCAAAGTTAGGTAAAACAAGTAAAGATACATTAGTCAATTTTTCCTTGATGAGTTTGAATGCCTTCCCTTACTCCTCTCCCCAATTAAATGGAATGTTCTTATTTTTGATGACTTTGGTCAGGGGTGTGGTGATGCTACTGAAATCTCAAACAAAGCGCAGGTAAAAACTAGCCAAACCATGAAAACTTCTTGCCTAATTCGCTGAAGTAGGCATTGGCCAATCTTGAATTGCCTTCACCTTTTCCTTATCCACCTCGATACGTTTAGCACTTACAACAAATCCAACAAGCACAAGCTTATCTGAGCAAAAAGTACATTTCTTAAAATTAGCAAATAACCTTTCTTTCTCTAAAACCTCTATAACAAGTCATAAGTGTTCAATATGATCGTTCAAGGTTTTGCTATAAATTCAGATATCATCAAAGTAGATAACTACAAATTTGCTAGTGAAAGTACGCAAAACATAGTTCAGAAGTCTGATAAAGGTACTAGGTGCTTTAGTTAATCCAAAAAGCTTAACCAACCATTCATACAAACCATATTTTTTGTAAATGCAGTTTTCCACTCATCCTTTTCTTTCATCCTAATTTGATAATATCCAATTTTAAGATCAAGCTTAGAAAATACACAAGACCCATGCAGTTCATCAAGCATATTATCTAATCGATGAATAGGATGTCAATACTTACCGTAATGTTGTTGATGGCTCAGCAATCAACACATATCCTCCATATCTCATCCTTCTTAGGCATTAGTAACATAGAAATTGCACAAAGACTCATGCTCTCTCTAACATTTCCTTTTTCCATCAGCTCGTTAACTTACTGTTGAAGTTCCTTTGTCTCCTTGGGATTACTTATATAGGCTGGTCGGTTTGGAATTATTGCACTAAGTATGAAATCAATTTGATGTTCAATTCCTCAAATTGATAGTAAGCTGGGAGGCACTTCTTTAGGAAACATCCTCAAAATCTTGCGAAAGAAATTCAATGCTACTTCGCAAAGAAATGGCGAGATCGTTAGTACACAAAAGGGCCTCCTTGTACATTATTACTATATACTAAAGGAAAGGGGGATTTCACTGTTCTTTCTACAGGAATGAACAGTGATTTCCCCCCTTTTTTTCGGTTTTCCGCAGTTCAAGTTACAGTCCTGCACAGTCCTGCACAGTGAAATTACGGTTTTGCCCTTCTGTTTTCTCCTTTTTTTGGACCCGCACAATGAAATGTCCATTTTACCCCTCCTAGGCTGCTCTGCCACTGTTCCCGATTGTGTCATTCACTGATCATTGAACAGTAAAAATACTGTTCATTCACTGTTCAATGAACAGTTTTTTTTTACACGTTTGCTGCTGTTGTTTTTTTTTTCCTTTACTTTTGCTGTTGTTTTTTTTTTTAACTTTTTTTTTAACGTTTGATGCTGTTTTTTTTTTTCTTTTTTCCTTTTTTTACTTTTGTTGTTGTTGTTGTTGTATTTTTTTTTTACTTTTTTTTATTTTAACTTTTGCTGTTGTTGTTGTTGTTTTTTTTTTTTTTTAACTTTTGGTGTTTTGTTACGTTGTTTTTTTTTTTTTTAACTTTTACTGCTTTGGTTTACTATTCAGTGAATAGTTTTTTTTTTTTTTTTTTACTTTTATTGCTTTACTAGAGTTGTTTTTTTTTTTTTTTAATTTTTACTGTTTTGCTACAGTAAAAAGATGTAATATTTCACTGTTTAATGAACAGTGATTTTTGTTTTTTTTTTTTTTTTTTTAAATTTTTGTTACTTTTGCTATACGGTTCTTTTTTTCTACAGGTATTCACAGTAGCTGCTTTTTCTACATTAAACTGTCGATTTTGCCCCTATCCTATGTGCTGATTTTGACTTATTTATAATTGAAGGACGGTTTTGTCCTCACATATTTTACCTTTTTTTTACGCTAAATTTTAGACATTAGATTCTGATCTATTATTGTATTGTGTTTTTGCTCACTTTGCCTTTTTTTGATTTTTAAATAATTTTTTACTTTAAATTTTTTATCTTTATTTCGGATTTTTTTTTTGTCTTTTTTGTTTCTTTTGTTCTATTTTTTAAAGACCCTTTTTTAAAGGATTTTGCATGCAATTTTTTTTCTTTTTTGTTTGTTTTGTTTTATATTTTAAATTTTTTTTTTTAAGTTTTTGCATGTATATAACCTGATAAAAAAATTTTTATTTTTTTTAAAACAGTAAAAAAAAGAAGAAAATGAATTATATATTTTATTTTATTATAATGTTCTTGTTAGGATTAGTTTTTTCTGATTTTTTTGAGTTTAAAGATTTTTGTTCTTTTTTTTTTCCTGATTTATTTTTGTTTTAATTTTTTTCTTTAAATTAGTATAAATACAGAAGATTTTTTTTCCTTTTTTGCTTTTGTTTTCGTTTTTATTATTGCTAATACTATTGTGATTTTGATTTTGCATCTTCATTATTGGGAGAGATCTTAAGAAGAATTATATTGATTATAATTATAATATTTATCTTAACCAACTGTTTTTATCATATAATACTCAGTTTATTTATTTATTTTTTTCTTCATTTCCAGTGCAATGCACAGGTATTAAACTCGTGTGTACTATAAAGGGCTGTTGTAAAAGTAATGCTTTCTTGATCTCACTTTTCTTTGCAATGAAATTGTATTTTTTCTCTCCTGCACATACCAAGGCCGTAACTCTCTCTTTTCCACCCTCACTTTCTTTTTCATTTTTGTCTTTCTCTTTTTCTCTCTTTTCTTTTTCTTTCCTCTTAGTCTCGGCCTCTCTCTCTTTTTCTTTTCTCTTTTCACTCGCTATTTTCGTCTTTAGTTGGTCTTTAAGAACTTGTTTTGGAGTCAATGGGACAAATGATTTGGGCTGCATTTTAATGATGAAAGAGTACCTATTGGTGAAACTGTCATGTGTGACTCACTGATCATACTACCATAGTCGGCCCAATAAGATGTGATGTGCATGCATAGATACCACACCGTCATGGTAGGCATGCTTCTTTAGGCGTAAATGGCTAATAATAAAGCCATTTAAAATACCTAACTTTCCTTTTCTAGTTGTAGGCGTGATTTGGGTCTAAATATAGAGTTAGTTTTCTATTTGTTTCTTTTAATAAAATCCAAATAATTGGAGATCAATTTGGAAAGAAAAACTTGCAATTAGCAGCCAAGAATAGGCATGCTTTGAAGGTAATGGAGATCAGTTTTTGAATTCAGAAAAATGAGAGTGCATATTGTGATTTTCTTGTATTCTTGAAAAGACTTTTGAACTTATCAAGTTATTCTTGTGGCATTCAACAACCAAACTTACCATCTAGGTTCTTGAGTCATTGTTGAGAGTCTTGGTGTTGCATTTGTCAACATCTGTATTTCTTAGTTCTTATCTTGCTAGATAATGGGTTAAGGCTCAACAAGCTTGCATCTTGAAGGTCTTTGGGTTTGAATACACATTTAGTGTTGGATTTCATCACTTCATTGGCGAGGTTCATATTAATTGGTATCAGGGTCTAGGTTCCAAATCAAGTCTGAATTATCCTTTAATTGCTTTATTGTTTTCCTTGTTTCTTGATTTAGAATTATAAAAAAAAAAAAGTTGGTGGCCTAATTTTCAGAAATTAGGGTTCTAGTGGTTCTAACTAGGTTTTCTTGTTACTATTGGGGGTCAAAATTTCTTTGGGCTTACTACCTTTTATTTCTTCTCATTCAAACCTTGTTTGAGATTGCCCAAAAAAAAAAACAAAAAAACAAAAGAAAAAGAAAACCTAACTGTGATTGAATTCTCCCTTGATTAGTCTGATTCGAGATTTTGTCTTAACCTTGCTTTAGTCAAGTTTAAGAAGTTCTTGAAAAAAAAAAAGTCTAAAAATTTCATAAAAAAAAAAAAAAAAAAACTTTTTTTCCCAGATTGTCAAAAGAAGAAGCAAAAGAAGAAATCAAAATTATCAACAAGTAGGAAAAAAAATCAAATCTGTTATTGTTCAAAATACAAATATTTTGTTATGGTTTTGACCTAGCATCTCTTACTTTAGAACCATCTTTTTCATTTCAATTGCTTGCATCAATTTCTTGGGAATTGCTTATTGAATCTTATGATTTGTTTTGGTTGCTTCTCACATTGAATTGCTACTTGAATCTTGATTGTTCTTAAGTCTAATTAAGAATCAAAAAAGGCACAACGAGTGAAAAAAGGCAAGAGTGGTGAGAACATAAGAGGGTAAAAGCCAGTGATAAACACAAAAGTGAGCGAATCTTTCTTGAGTGAAACACGTGAGGGAGTGCTTATAAGGATTCCTAACCTTATTTTGCAGATTGTAAATATGTCTCACAATCAAGAAGAAAACTCAACCAAAGAAGCACAACAACCAATAATTCCAAACCTATAAGTACAGACATTGATGAAAGCTGAGTTTGAGCAAATTCATGAGAGAATGGATAGATTAGAAGAGGAGTCAACTCAGGGGCAATCACGAAACGCTCCCATTAGACAACCACCTAGGCAAGTGCAACAAGGGGTGTAATGGGGGGATATTGAAGATGAAGAGGAGTTAGAAGAACCACAAATGAACTGGGGCAGATTTGGGCATGGTTATGGGTTTAGAGAAGCTAGGAATCTGGGGGATAACCACTTGGGTAGTATTAAGACAAAGATTTTCCCATTTGGGGGAAAATCTGATCTCAATGCATAACTTGAGTGGGAAAAAAAGATGGAGTTTGTATTTAACTGCCACAACTACTCCGAAGCCAAAAAGGTAAAATTAGCTGTTGTTAAATTTTCTGACTATACCATTACTTGGTGGGATCCACTTGTTATAAATAGGAGACAGAATGGAAAACAACTAATAGAAACGTAGGAGGAATTGAAAGCGGTAATGAAAAAGCAATTCATTCCAAGTCACTATGACTGGGAGTTGCATAAGAAACTACAAGGTCTTAGACAAGGAAGCTGGAGTGTAGATGATTATTATAAGGAGATGAAGATTGTCATGATCCGAGCTAATGTAGAGGAAGATCGAGAAGCTATAATAGCTAGGTTTTTAATGGGACTAGACTAAAAGATCCATGATAGGGTTAAGATGCATCATTACGGAGAGTTAGAAGATATGTTGCAGTTAGCCATCAAAAGGGAGCAACAACTTAAGAGAAGGGGTGGTACACGTGCAAGCCATAACCCAGGTTCCAACCCTTAGAGACTGAATACGACAAAGAAGGACGACAAGCCACAAACATCTTCAACTCCCAAGTCCAAATCTGAGCCTAAGTTTGAAAACACCAACCACATTTCTAAAGGTAAAACCAACCCTTCTACTTCTAGAAACTGTGACATTAAGTGTTTCAAATACCAAGGCAGGGGTCACATAGCTAGCCAGTATCCGAATAAAAGGTTAATGGTGATAAATAATCAAGGAAAGATTGAGTCAGAAGATGAACAAGAGGACGAAGTTGATGAAATGCCACCTCTTGAAGACGTTTATGATGGACAATTTGCGGTGGAATAAGAATCCTTACTAGCAAGACGAGCTCTTAGCGCACAGGTTAAAGAAGAAGAAAACAACCAATAGGAAAACTTGTTGCATACTCGGCATTTTGTGAATAACAAATTTTGCAGCATTATTATTGATGGAGGAAGTTGCACCAACGTGACTAGCACTGAGTTAGTAGAAAAATTGGCATTACCTACCTTAATACATCCACAATCGTACTGGCTTCAGTGGCTAAACAATTACGGAGAAGTCAAGGTAACGAAACAAGTGATGGTAGCATTTTCAATTAGCGAGGTTCATATCAACTTTAGTGCCAAAGGTACAGTTCGATTAAGAATGACAATCCTCGAAGATATTCAAAAGTGGCTAACTGAGGAAGATAAGAGAGTCCTTCGAAGGTACCCCAACTAGGTCCTTCTATAGACTTGCCTATATGAGGAAAATTTTCCAGTGCGTTGGCTCATAATTTGCTTTTAAAAAATACAGTATGTCAGAAGGACTATGAAGTGTGGTTCTTAATTGAGGGAAACTATTAAGGTTCTCTCTCAATGAGTTCATTTTGATTTCAGGTTTATACATGGGTGGTGGACTTTCTAATGATGAAATCAAAGCTCAAGAAGAAAAGACGAGTTGAAAAACAAATGTTGGCTAAGAAAGAAAAGTGTTTTATTAGAAGATGTTGCAAAAAAATTACAAGAGTTTAGCCTTAAAAAGGTTTGGACCAAAGATAAGGTAAAGTTAGCATTTATGTACATGGTAACAGGGTTCTTAATGTCGTCTGACACCAAAAAGGTGGTTAATCCTTCTTAACTCCAATATGCCAACGATCTAAAATTCTTCACGTAATATCCTTGGGTGAAGGTTTGTTACAATTAGACATTAAAGTAAATAAAAACTGATTTGGTGACAAAGTTTAACAAAAAAATCATCATCGTACAACTTATATGATTGCCCATAGATATTTCAAGTAAGCTTTTCGTTAATACTTTTCTTAATTAAATATATTTTATAAATTGGTTTGTATTATAACCATCATTTAATTTGTCATGCAGATATGGGCTTTTGAGGCTATGTTGAAGTTATGTGAGAATTATGTTAATGTGATTATGTTGTTTATTAAAATCACCTATGTATAATCAGGAACTACCACAAATATAATCGAAACAACCCAAAAAAGGTTAAAGAACTAATGTCTGGTCGTTCCCACTAGATTTTTTTTTAAACAACAAAATAACATGAACAATCACAAAAATAACAAGAACAACCACTAAAATTATTGGAATAATCATCTGGTCGTTCCTTTTAAATCTTAACTTTGGCTCCTTTTTTTTTATTTATTTAAACCGATAGCAAAATTACTATATTAGGGTTTTTGTTCAGATATGATTTGTCTTAAAACCTATAGAACAACTACAAAAGAGAAAGAACAACCATTAAAATCTTAAGAACAATTATTATGTCATTCCTTATAAATATTGATGTTAGCCTTTTTCTTTTTCTTAAAGGAAAAATGAAAATTTTCGTATAAGAGTCTGTCTTCATGTATGATTTGTGTGAAAAATCTCAGAATGACCAAAAAGAAAAAAGAACAACTACTAAGATTTTAAGAACAATCAATCTATCATTCCTTCTAAAATTCTCTTTGTTTGTTCTTTTTCCATTATATAAAAATAAGTAGACAAATTTAATAACAATAAGAGTTTTTTAGCATGTATTTATCTCAAACAACAAATGATCTTATATATTATCTTAGAATCAATATCGCCTTCATATCACTAGTGTGATGACTTAAGTTATATGTTCTTATATTATTTCAAAAGGCTAAGTTAAAATTGGATTTTTCATGACATTATTATTGATAGAGATCCAACATATTAAAAATTTCAATGACCACTTGCAACAGCCTCAGAACGACCACTAAAATTTACAGAAATAACCATCTGGTTGTTTTTTTTCTAAATATTGACTTTTAGCCTTTTTATTTAAACGAAAAGCAAAAAATACTAGATAAGGGTTTTTGATCATGTATTATTTGCCTCAAAAACCTTGAAATGACCAAAAATAAAAAAGAACGACCAACAAAAATTTTAAGAACAACCAATCAATCGTTCTTTTTAAATCATCCCTTTTTTGGCTCCTTTAATATATATATTTCTTAAAACGAGAAATTTAATGACAATAAAACCTCTTAAAAATAAATAACTGCTTTTTAGTATGGATTTATCTTAAATAACATACGATCATTTAAATTGTCTAGAACTTAACATCACCCTTACATCACTAGTAATATTTAACTAATGTTGATGAGTAAGTTATATGTTCTTGCACTATTTCGAAAGGTTAAATTAAAAGTTAGGTTTTTTATAACTTTATTATTGTTAGTAGTCTAAAACATTAAGAATTTCAACAACATCGCGTAAAATCCTCAGAAACAACCATTAAAATTTCAATAACAACTATTCAGTCATTCCTTTTAAATATTGACTTTATTTTTTTTCCTTAAATGAAAAGTAAAAATAACCATATCAGGGTCTTTCATCATATATGATTTGCCTCAAAAAACATGAAACAACTACAAAAGAGAAAGAACAACTATTAAAATTTCAAGAACAACTATTCGGTTGTTCTTCTAAATATTGACTTTATTTTTTTGCTTTTAACTAAAAGCAAAAATAGCCATATGTATTCACTGTTCATGTATGATTTGCTTTAAAAACCTCAGACCGCCCATACAAAAAAAAAAAATGGAACAACCACAAAAAATTCAGGAACAACCACTTGGTCACTTCTTTTAAATAGTCCCTTTTTTTGCTTTTTAAAAAAATTAATAAATGAAACATCAAATTTCCAACATCCTAAAGAGAAAAAAAAAAAAATCAAAAGTAATGACTTTCTCAAATAAAATTAATGACTTTCTCAAATGACTAGCATTCATAAAACGGAATTAATGAAAATGTAAACTGTCAAACTAATAATTGTTATTATTAGTGATACTTTTAACATCGAATGGACGTGATGATTTAAAGCATTTCTTTGAATTATATCCTTTCTGATCACGTGTCGTGCATGTATACTTTTCTACTACATATTCTTCTTGTGAAGGGAAGCGAGTTATTCTTGGCCTCCCTCTAAACATTTTCACATCTAGCTCTACTACCTTAATTGCTCCTGTCTCTTCAGGGATATTATGCCATTGCGATTCTAGAGAAACAGGATAAATAGTTTCATATTATACAAACATCCAATAATCTGTAATGTACTACTCAGAACAAAGGGAGTATACGTAAGCTCCAATATGTTTGGCCGATAAAGACATGCTGCTGCTATGATGTGGATACATGGAATCTTGTCAATGTTGAAAACCCTATACGTATAACTCCTTGTTATTAAATAGACACATGCATTGAAATCACTACCCATCACAATGTATTCACTCTCATTCAATTGATATGGCGTCAATGAACCAGCTTCATCAAATCTTCCTCTGAATATTGCTTCTCTTTTAGGTGTAATTGGTGTGGTCACTAAAACTTTATTCTAAATACTGAATGAAGAACCATTGTCCCATTGTAAAAAGGACAAAATCGATCATTACAGTTATGAGATACTCTTTTGCCTTCAACATCATTTTATTCAAAGTCTCAACTATGTTAATAGTCGTAATTTCATACCTATTACCTTTAAAGTGAGCTCTAGATCACTTTTCAAACTTGACATCCTTCTCTAGATACTAAGCCACCTTTGGATATTTTTGATTCATGCCCCATGTTGCACCATAGTATAAATATGACTTATCGCATAACTAATGCCCTAGTTCATATCAGAAATAAAATATAACTCTAGACTATCATGTATTACCTTTTTAGGTTCTTAAAGAACCAAGTCGATGAATCATTGTTCTTAGTGTCACCCAAACCCCCACGCAATTGGATAATTATGATACTCACTATCTAATGTGACAGCAATCATTAATACCCCTTTATATTTAGTTTTGATCCAAGACCCATCTATGCCAATAACTTTTCTCATGTTCTTAAAACCCTTTATAGCTGCTCATAAAGCCATAAAAAAAAAAAAAAAAAACTTGAACTTATTTTATGAATCAACTTCAATGTGTATAACCGTATCCTTATTAACTTGTTTAAGCATGTAATAATATGAGGGGAATATGACGAAACTGTGTTGTTGCTCCTTCTAATCAAATTTTAAGCAAATTGCCTTCCTTTCTATACCTTCTAATAACTTATTTGAACTTTCAGTTTCTAACTTATGAATCCTATAAGAACTTTTGAATTTGATGATTGCTTATAATCAATGAAGCGTCCTTTTATGCGAGCTCCAATTACATGACTGGATGCTTGTTTATGATTGATTGATCGATTCATCAACGAGCAAGTGTGGATTTCATTATATTGTCAAATGACATGAAAAAATTCGAATCTAGCATTTTTGTAGTTAACACCTACCACAAGCAATTTGGTTCAGTTACACACGCAACTTCCTTCAATGACTTGGTTGACTTCTTGACCTTCATTTCAAACTTTCCGTTAATGGCAACGAGGTTTAACTTCATATTCAACTCTTCTTGTCTGTCAAAGTGTTTACCCACCATTAAATTCGAACCATCACTTATCCTACTATCAGAACTTATTAGTGGAACAAATCTTGCCTCTTCAGATTCAGAATGTTAACAACGGCTATCATAAGCTCTTCTAATGTATCACCTCTCTCGGTACACCAACATCTTCTTCGGGAACACCATCACATCCTTTACGCACCTCATCACCTACTTCGGGTATATCATCACTTGCTTTATCTACATCATCATTTTCGTTAGGTACTTTCTCATGCACTATCTCCTCTATTATTGGATTGGAACCAGTGATTGGAGTTGGATTGTAGCAAGTGATACTTTCATTGATTGGTATACTAGTTGTAAAAATATGCAACGAATGCTCATAACTACCGAGTAATTCAGTTGGAACAAACCTTGCAACAAATAGGATTCATTCATTGATCTGACACCCAAAATAGTTGTTATGGAAGCCTAGTACATCACCACCATCATTGTTCAAATCATCGTTACCATGAATATATATTGCTTTTCCTTTATCACACTTTTCTTTGATTATAATATGTAAAGTCATTCCTTGTGTTTCTTTGTATAAAAACATAAGATCTATAATATCTAAATCGTTGGAAATAAGATTCGGTGTAGCAGTGATACCAAATATGTTACCAATAGGTTTATGTGTTATTTCAATTGCATACTTACTTCGGTCAATAATTGTTCTGTCGTAGATTGTCTCTTTCAATTCCAAAAAGTTAATACTCCTATCAACCACAAAAACCTTGCTCATGCCAACTCAAACCACCTCCAAAAGCCACCATCCATATTTTTCCACTTTCCATTATACTCCACAAGAATATAGATCCGACTCATACCTATCATGGATTTTGAGATTATCAATTAACAAACAATATAAAGAATACAACTACAAATTTTATATCAATCAACACAAAAAAAATTAAAAAAATATATAAAACAAGAATCATGTAGGAACGTTCGTTATTATTCCACACTGTAAATATAAAAAATTACAAGAACTGTCAAAACAACTAGGAACGACCATCATTTTTCCACACGGTCATTTGGAACAAATGACTGGTGTTCCGTTTGAGTCATCTTCAACCTTCACCTACAGCAATGGCAATCCCCAAATTCATTTTCTTTTATGAAAAAAAATTGATTATTGGGCTAAATAAACATATACATTTACATATAATCCTCTCGACCTACCTTACAAACAACATCTAACCATTTACTAACCTTACAGAGCATTTTTTCAAAAATCTTATTTCTCCTCTTTTTTTTCTTCTTCAAAGCCTTGGATCGTAGAATATTGAGAGTTCAATTACTGTTAACGTCAATCTTCGAGCGTGCCATTATTGCCAGAATCTAGTGACTGTTGAAAGATTTGGGGTAGTTCTTGGCGTTTCTCTCTTACACAAACGCCTCCCTCCCTCCTCGCACATAGAGCTGCTCAAGAAATCATATTTGGATATCTTTTTTTGGATTTTTTTTTTGTTTTTTTAACCTTATATTGATATATTTATTTTTTATATTAGTTTAAAAGAAGAAAGTCATTTTGTTAATAAAATTTTTTTGAAAATCATTTTGCAAATAAAACAAAGTTAAAAGGTTATATTCCCAATTCACTCTAAATTTTATACTTTCGATCGCCAATATATTTTGGTGACGAAACAAAGTAGCACCTCACTGGCAATTAGCAAACAGAGACTACAAAATAGAAAGAAGAAGAAGAAGAAAAAAAAAAAAAAGGCCAAAAAGGTTGTCGTTTCACGAATAATGAAAACCTCGTATCTTATTTTATCACAGCAAAAACAACTTTGTTAAGCAAACAAAAACATTTTGGTAGAAAATGGATCAATGGGAACTATATCTAGCGGGAGCTATTCCATTTAGGCTTCGATAATACTTTGAGGCCTTGTCCTCTTTTCGGTTAGTGGAGACTGGAGATCGATGGAGAAGTTCGAGTTCCCACTGAAAAGTCTATTGTTTGGATTTCCGCAAGCTAATAAAACCTTCACTAAGAGAGTTGAAGTGAATAAAAGAAGGGGGCTGATGACGAATTTGATTTGCCGGAGAAGGACCCAGACACTGCGTCGGTAGCCCGAGATCGTACGGCACACGACCTGAATATGGATGAACATCTGAAAAGCTCTGTTTTCAGTTGGAAGATGCCCTCAAAAATCTCTCCAACATGAAAAACGATTTGTCGTTTTTTCCATCATTAATTGGGAGATTAACCGATTTGTTGCCTAGCAAGTTGCCCATCCACGGCCTTACCCCTCACATGTTCGGTGTCCATCCAATAATATCTAGATGGTCCAAATTTAAAAGGAGGATGGTCTTTCAACTTTCCTAGTGAAGGACCTTCAACTTTTCTAGTGAAGGACAATAGACATACCCATATATATATATATATATATATATATAATATATATATTATTTCAATAAAGGTAAGGCCGTTAGGGGTTAGAAAATAATGAGCTATGTTGAGATGAAAACATGTGAAACCGTGTATGTGTTTGTATCATAATAATTTGTCATTCCAAATTTGACATGTAAATATATGGTTAGTCAAATAAGTGTGGTAATCATAAATTGCATTGCTATGCTGAAATAGTGTAATCAGTCTATGCTATCAATTTCGATTTGGCATGACTTTTCTGAAAGTTGTTTTTGGTTCGATGGAGTTAAAAACTGCTTATACAAAATTGTTTGGATGTCCAGTTATAAGAGCAATTCCAATCAAAACCACAAAGCGTACTCAAAGAAACTTTTTGGATAGATTTTGAAATTTATTTTAGAGTTTCCATACGACATTGTAAAAGTCACTTTTATTGTTTATTTAGAAATTTTAAAAATTATTTTATTTATTAAGCTTTTTTAAAAATATGAATTTAAATATTTATTAAGAAATTACGGTTCATGCTTATTGAAAGACCATATGTTTTACTTTTCTTATTCTATCAGTTTAAAGCAAAAACTTTACTTAACAGGCTAATGATAATCATTAATTTGAAGCGAAATTATGATAAATAAAATTTTTACGAAAATAATTAAAGTCAATAGCGATGTTTAAAATATTTGAAATATGTAGATAAAGAATTTACTCCGTAAACAATAAGTTTATTGATAAATAACATATTTAAAAAGGGTAAATAATCTAATTACTTGATAAATTTATCACTCACTGTTATTTACTCTTAGTATTTAATATCTTACTATTTATTTCAATTATTTTGGTAAAAGTTTTATGTACTATAATTTCCCTTGTTTATTTGTTTATTTATTTATGTATTTATTTTTTCTGGGGAGTAGGTATTGGATGTTGTGTTGACAACGAGAGTTGAGGGCAAATGACAAGGGTTGGGTTTGTTTTGTAGGCAGACAAACAGCGGCTTCTATTGCTGCACGATTTTAAGTTGTCATAACCTTACCTTCTTCTCCCGGCAAAATAGTAATACTAACGTTTAAAGTGTAACATCCCCCACAAATTCATAAATCCCCCAACTTAGATCATTTTTGCACTTTTGCTCCTCTGATTAAAAAAAAAAAAAAAAATCTTTCTCCGCTCTTTTTGAACTTCAAAACATTAAGAGAATTTTCCATTAGATTGCATAAGTGGTACCGTATATAAGATAATATAATCAAATTCAAAAAAAAAAACAAAAACTCTAACTACTAAATTAACAAAAATTACTCTTAAAAAACTAATTTTAATAATTAAAAAGTACAGATTCAAGGGTTGGGTAGGGACGGGAAAGGAGGGTGGTTGTAAATTCTAATTCTAAAGATTTTTTTTTTTTTAATAAACTATTTTAACATTTTAAAAATAGGGGTATATCAATTTTTGTCTACTTAGATCATCTCCAATACATTAGTCTATGTTAATGCTATATTGATTTTAAAAAAAGGTAAAAAAATAGTATTATCTTACTTTATATTTCATTGCATGGTACTACTTCTAATACTATTTCTACTTTTTGTCATTATTATAGTGTTTTGATACTTGTAAAAGTGAATATTTAAGTTCCATTTAGGCTTATTTAAGTTGAAATAATTAATTTAGAATTATTTGAAAAACTATTTCAAATTTTTGTTTATTTTTGGGAAAAAGTTAAAAAGTTATTGTAATATTTGGAATAGTGTTCCAAACAACGGATTAGTATTTCTATAAAGTAAAAATGAAAATATTATATTAACTATATGTCAAAAGTCAAATCAATAACCAATAAGAATTAAATATTACAGTTACCATTAGATATACCTTATAATAAATTTGCCATAAAATCTAGCATATGATAAATTTGACATCAAATATAACATTCCATTAGAATTGGAGAACATTTTTTTCATCCAAATTCTAAAATTGGTCATTAATACGATCTTTTAGCATTACATTACAAATGCTTTTAAGTGACAAAAGAGGGCAAATTTAC
This sequence comes from Ficus microcarpa, assembly GCA_025413485.1. Lineage (NCBI taxonomy): Eukaryota > Viridiplantae > Streptophyta > Magnoliopsida > Rosales > Moraceae > Ficus > Ficus microcarpa. The sequence goes on along the minus strand of CM046377.1, from coordinate 52,987,633 downwards.
TAATGTTTTAAAGTTTAAAGGAGAGTGAAAGTTTCTGAAATTGAAAGAGCAAAATGAAAAAAAAAAAAATAAAAAATAAAAAAAAAGGGAAAAAGAAAAAGAAACGGTCTTTGGAAGCATCACAAATTAAGTACAAACACCACAGCAGCCCAAGCTCCTCCCACAAACAACCCACACCCCCCCCCCCCCCCCCAAAAAAACCAAAAAAAAAAAAAAGAAAATTAGCTAAATAATCATCTTTTTTATCAACATAACATAAATTTCTCATTTTTCACCAACATGATGCAAATTTTATTTAATTTTAGTTTAATTTTGTGTCATATTAGTCTAGCGTTAATTTTTTATATCATATTAGTGTAATTGTCTTTAAATTTACGTCATTTAGATGTTTTTCCCTTTTTTTAATGAAAGTGTCTATTGACACCCCTCTGTTTATTTTCCCCACCTACTTTTTTAAACTGCCCTCTTATTAAATTTTAAAATGTCAATTATTACTTCTCACACCCACTCCAATTATTCCAAAAAATCCCTATAATTAAGTTTTAATTTTATCATTTTTACCCACCAATCAATAAATAACCTCTATTTTTCTAAATATTCCTTTTCTTATCAAATTTGTTGCTTTTCTTCAGTGACTTCTTCATTTTTGCGTCTTCTTCTTTTTTTTTTTTTTTTTTTTTTTTTTTTTTTTGGTTTTTAGAAATACGTTCTTTTTTTTTTTTTTGAGACATCCATATTTTACTTTTTTTTTTTTTTTTGGCTAATATATCCATCTTTTACTTGACATACAATTTAGTAAGACGAATAAAATCTGTAATTTTAGATGTATCTTTTTCATGATGTAATGTTAAAAAATAAAAATAAAAATAAAAATGTTGAATTTTTTCCTAAAAAATGAGAAAAAAAATTCTTTATTTTTTTTAAAAATACGTAATTAAAAGTAAGAACTTTATATGGTTTTAATCCTCTACGTCACGAGCAACTGCTATCAACAACAATTAAAAAAAAAAAGGATACAAATAAAAACTATGATATTATTGGATTTCAAGTAAAATAAGAAATCTAAAAAAAACAAAAAATAATTGGATTTGTTAAAAAAAAAAAAAGAAAAAGAAAAAGAAGAAGAAGTCAGGGGGGGGGGGAAAGCAACGAAACTGATAAAAAGAAGATTTGTTTAAAAAATATAGGGTTATTTATAAGTTAGTGGGTTTAAAAATGGTAAATGTGTTAGAATTTAATTGTAGAGAATTTTTTGGAATAACAAAATAGGTGCAACAAGTAATAATTGACACTTCAAAATTTAATTAGCAGGTAATTTAATAAATAGGTGAGAAAAGTAGACATAGTGGTGTCAATAGACATCCTCTTTTTCTTAATTGGAAGCATTTTTCATGGTAAAAGAGAATTTCATGTTCTTAACCAAATCAACAAGAACATTTTAAAACATTCACCAAAAATATCTGCGGCTGTCCTAGCTCCAAATCTTTCGTTTCTTCTTGGGTTCTTTATACATATAACAAAATCTAACTTCAGAAATTGAAATATAACAAAAATATATATAAATATTTTGCAAACAGCCAAAAAAAAAAATGATAGCATAAAAATTGAACATCATTATCATGACTAATTATTCTTAAAATTCGTTAATAAACATTTATATTTTAATTCTGAATGTATAAACATATTACCTAATGCAATTTTCGGGAGAAAGAAGTAAGCAACATTTTTTTGAAAAATAATTAAAACAAATAACATGTTTTCAAAATACTTAAAATAAATAACAATAAATAATAAAATTACCTTGTATTTTCATTGTTCTTCCACAAGGACCACATTAATGTTGTCCAAGGCCATTGGGCCTTTTGAGGCTCTGGTCTTGGAAGACCCAATTATAACTTATCTATCCTATTCTTCGCTCTCGAAAGAGGGAACTTCAAATACATGTCATAGATAAATACCTTGGGTTGATTTTTGTCCCCCAAAAAAAAAAAATGACATCATTATTTATATATTTTTTAAAAAATAAATTAAACTGTTCATTTATGTGTGGCTTCTATATTAATATGGGCTGGTATCCACCATGAATCCCGGCTAATCGGTAATTCCCCGTTGATAACCAACCAAGATATCAATTGGTAACCACATTCATTGGTAAAATACCAATTGATTATCACTTGGTAACCAACTAGTCACTAGTCGGAAACTATCCCTACGTGAAGGAAACCGAATGGTAATCAATTGGTAATTGACAAATCCAACGAATTTTCTCAGTTGAGTATTGAAATAGTAACATAAAAAATCATTTTAATCCATAGAAACCAACAAGCACCACAAAAAATACCAACAATCCATGTTTCTCGTGCTCCTCCATCTATGCCATCACACACCACCGCAATGTAAAGACGCCAACCATCACACCGGACCATAGGAACAACTTTGCACCGACGTCCATTGTCGATTTCAGATCTCGTCGTCAGTGGTCAGGGGATCCAATCTCCTCCATGCAACCACGGTCCCCCGTGAAGGAGGAGAAGAACTCCTCACATGAGGACTAGAACTCCTCCACACTTGGAGGAGCCAATCTTCTCCCTCTGCAGAAGAGATATGAGATTGGAAATCCTTTACACGGGCAACCATGGTCACAAGGAGGCAATCTGATGTCTTCCTCATGCGGAGGAGATCCAAGATTGGAACTCCAATTGGCGCCCACCGCAGATGAAATTGGAGATTTGGCATGGCCGGCATCGCAGTGGGGATAGAGAGTGAGGAAGAGCTTGATGCCAATCTCCTCTACACGGCCACTCATAGGTGAGCTCGATCTCCACCATCAGAGATTGAAACAGAGAGGGAGAAGAAAAATTAAATATTTTAAATATAGGTTTTAAGATATGGCAAAAATTAGGATAATTAAAAATTTTAATTTAATTCATTACATCATCATTGTGACATTTTTAACTATAGTTTTCAAGCTGTAGCAAAAATCAATCCATACCCAAATTTTATGACACATGGCCTAATTATTTGCTTAAAAAAAGTTTAAACATGACAACTACTTCCCCAACAACATAAACATATTTTTCGGTCTTCCACTGATCCATCCGTATATTCTCAGTCTCCGGCAAAGGGAAGATGCCCGCCAATGTGCGCCACGTGCACAACATTGCTTAGGTACACTACCACACACTCAACTAACTCCTCGTAAGTTCTAACCTCTCAAACATGGGCTTTCTAAATCAGTTTTTGTCAAAAATAAAACTAAAATTTATGTCATGTTGGTTAAAAATGAGGAATTTGTGTCATGTTGGTTAATCGAAAAAAAAAAAAACAAATATTATATTTCCCCATGAACTTTGAACCTTGTAACAATTTATCTCCTGAATTTTAAAATGTAACATTTATTCCTCTAAACTTTAAAACTTTAGCAATTTAACCCTTCTATTAGGTAGCTATTTGGGAAATTTTCTTTAAATAATTAAATCTAAGAGTTAAAAAGAGTTAAAGACTAGTTAAAATAAAGCCTTTCATATAACTGAAGCCCTCTCTACCAGACTAAAAAACAAAAACAAAATATCAAAAAGCTTTTAGATACGTCAAGGGGGCCAAAGAAGGAAGAGGAACTCACGCCAATAAAGGTTCGAGAGGTAGGTCTATGCGGCGGAGGGAGGGAGAACGCCAATTAGACCCTCCCTACCAGAGTACAAAATCAAAAAAAAAAAAAAAAAAAAGGGCGGCACACCGTGGCGGCATGGATCTGGGTGAAGGACAACAAGGCTGATTAAATCATTTCTATGCTCTTGAAGCACTATTGAGCTCTAATCGAACATTATTGTGTTCCAGTTTATTAATTATTGTTAAAATTGTGTTGCTTATGTTTTGTTCAATATTCAGTTCGAAATGCCAAATAGGGATTTCAAATTTTATTTTACTTTAATTATTTTTTTAGGTTTGATTGGTGTGATATTTTTTCCTGTCAAATCAACATTCCAATATTCAATTATATTTAGGGGGTGTTTGGTGTGTAAGTTTGAGTTAAGATTTTTAAGTTTAGTTTGAGTTAAATTAAGTTTAGTTTAAGGGTCCGTTTGGTTCACCAGTTTGAGTTGAAAATTTTAAGTTTTAATAGTAATTTTTGTTGACTTTTCAGAAAAGACAAAAAACTTTTTGGGAAAAGAACAAAAATTTTAATTCAAACTAAAATGTGAGTGTTTGGTAAAAAATTTGAAATAAAAAGTTTAGTTTGAGTTGGTTGTTTGATAAAAAAGTTTGTGTTAAAAAATTTAAGAAAAACAAGGGCCCTGTTTGGATGTTAAAAAATTGAGTTAACCAATTTCTTTGGTTTTCGTGTTTGGTAACTTATCTTAACTCCAACTAAATGGTACTTTTCACTTCAATTTTTGCCATTTACTGAAAATATAACAAAATTTATAACCAATATTTGCCAAGTTAAAACTATTCGAACTTTAAAATTTTAAACTCAGTTCAAAGTCAACACAATCTAACATTCTATTAAAGGTTCCAGCGAACGAAAAATGGAATAATTAAAATACGCTCAATCAACGTCACCAACTGAGTTTTTTTTTTTTTTTTTTAACTTATCTTAACTCCAACTAAATGGTTTTTCACCTCAACTTCTGTCTTTTTCCAAAAAATTAACAAAATTTATAACTACAATCAACAAAAATTATAAGTAGTCGGCAATTAAAATTTACATTTATCCTTAATTTAACATTCTATTGTAGGTTCTATTGACGCAAAATGTAACATTAATAAAATTAATGTATAACACCAATCAACTTACGTCGTCGAAATTAATTGTTAAAATATGTAAATAGCCGTAAATTACACCAACAAACGGTATATAGTTGGTCAGTAAACTTTGATAACATATTTTATTAAGCATTACAATCCTAATGTTGCCAACAGTGACAAAATGAAGCCGGGTATCACGTGGTTTTATACCAAGGGGCTGATTGAAATCTGTCCCACATTTCATCAGCCATCATATCTCTCAGCAGATTCATGGCATCCATCCCCGTGTCATGTTGCTGCGGTCCTGTATTGGGGCCAGTACCATCGGTTATGTCGTCGAACACATAATCTGCGTTCACATCGACATTTCCACTTACCGGCATACAATCTGCGGCGTACTCTTCGTGTAATGGATCCCCAACCTGCACCATCCGTATGAAATTATGCAGGACTGCACAAGCCACGGGGAGCATAGCTTGTTTGTCCATCGGGTAGCTGTTCATGCCTTTCAGTATTTTGAATCTGACCTTCCAGACACCAAATGTCCGCTCAATACAGTTCCGCAGTGATGAGTGTATGTAGTTAAACACCTCTCTTCGGTTGCCTAGCCCGGTTCGCCATCTTCGATATTCAGGTAAATGATATGTCTCTCGGCGATATGGGCTCAGGAAACAATCCTTGTTGGCGTACCCCGAATTTGCTAAGTAAAATTTGCTTACAAAATAAATACCGCAAAATGAATGGGAAGTCCAATATTCTATTAAAACTAAAAATGGAATATGAAAATTCTACTAACATAAGTTGCCAATTCTTTTTACCTGATGGAGGTATTGGGAAACCCTTGAATGCAATTGCCTCTTCCAACATTTGAGTGTCATGACATGATCCCTCATACCCGGCCAACATATAAGTGAATTTCATGTTAAACAAACAGGCCTCTAATATATTCTGTGAGTGATGGCCTTTTCGATTAATCCAGGCGTCCGCATTTTCAGAGGGAGCCACACATGGGACGTGTGTGCCGTCTATCGCCCCAATACAACCCTGTACAATATTTACACTATTTAAATGTTAATAACAAATCGACTTACATCTGATTTCTATTAAAATCATGACATACGATGATATCAGTAACTCGGATGGAATATGTATATCAAATTATGGTCGATATTTGTACCCATGCTCCAGAATCAATGGTTGAACCGCCGTGTCGGCGGGTGACCTGATAAATTCGTCTTTTAAAGCACAAATGGCCAATAACGCTGCATGGAACCACCGAGATGTTGTTTCTTTCGAATGTTGGAATAAGTACGAGGTTTGTTGGATTGTGGCGCCTTGTGCACAAATTGATTAAAAAAAATGAACAACTGCTCATCTACAGTTATGTTATTAGTTTGCGATAATAATGCCCGACTGCTTAATAGGTCGTTTAGTGCTCTGAATGTGCCTTTTTCCATACTTATCATTCCTTGAATTATTTGTGGGTGGCCATTTAGTATCTCGTTCACCCGCATCTTACCAGTTAAGCTTGAATTATACATCGGTACTGGATCTCGTCGCCTGTTACGCCGCCATGTATTCGTCGCAAACACTGCCATTGCAGCCATAGCGTCAACTTCTCGTTGGCCGTTTTCGGCCCCATGGTTGTCATCTTCATGGTGGTTGCCGAAACCATGGTCGTTCATGTTCATATTGCCGTGCTGCAGTATACTTGCACTAGAATTCCTGTTATACATTAACGTACGTCAAAAAGATATTGCATTAGTTGGAAATCCGTTACACAGTTGTTTAATTTTGACAAATGCCCACATAACATAACATAATTAAAATAATTCAGCTCACATATAACCTAAAAGTATATTAACGTAACAAGACAAGATATCGTTAATTATTACATAAAATTAATGAAAGCACGCACCAATAATTTAAGTTAAAAAACAATAACATCATAGTCTCAATGTTGCCGAAAAGAGAAACGAAAAAATGAAACAAACAGGGAAAAACACATAAACACTCATATAGCCGACGGCGGCTAGGGGTTGATGACGGAGGCAACAATGGCTCTCCGAAGGTTGTCGTCAACCTGGCAGAATGGACCCATAAGATGTTGATGAGAATCAAAGTAGTGCCACATCATCATCTGATCATGTGTTGAAAAACACATCCCCTTCATTATATTCATGCACTGCACAAGGCCGCCGTTTTGGACTGATTGCTCATTGCCATCGCCAGATTGTGATCGGCCTTGGAACTGGTCTCGGACTTCCTGCATGGCCGAGTAGGCCATCTCATCGGTTTCATCCCTTTGCTTTCTCTTACCCAGGCTTCCACTAGGTCGGGACGGACCAGCTACGCCGGGCCCTTGTCGCGTGTCGGCCTGCCGCCTACCTGCGGTCGGGGTTAGGTCCTCCTCTAAGCACGGGTGTGTTTCAGAGTTGTCGAAGTTGAACTCGTAGTCTACGGATGGAGAAGTGCCATCCCCCATCGTAACTGATCCATACTCGTAGGCACCTGCCGCGTGAGTTTTGTCAAACACGTTGTACTGCAACTCCTTATGGCGAAGGCCCTCGTAACGGAGATGCCTGCACTCTGGATGCACCTACAAATAGGATATGCCACACCTACAAATGGGATATGCCACATCATCCGTCTGTACTACTAAAGTGGTTATTAAATATAATAAGCAGGACTAATATTAGAAAATTAATATTACTTTGATAAAGCTCTGCCACGCCTCATCTGAGCAAACAACTCTATCGGATGCAGAATCATACCCTAGCCCGGTCTGGACTTGCAAGACCTTCCAACCCTTATAAATTTTTTTCATCCGCTCTTTCTTCTGGAATAAAGTAAGGCCGTGAGTGGGAACGCCACCAAACTCAGTGTTAAACTCATTGGCCCAAATGTTATAAATCTGTATGCTGGGTTGTTTACCGGGATTGGATGAGTAGAAGTCATCCAATTTTTCGAGCAACCATTTTTCCTTCACGGGGTTCCACACAAACGTCTCACCTGAAGATTTACTGGGCATTTCCTTAATATAGCGAATACAGGGGAAGGAAAAAAAGCTAAGTATTATACGTGTACGATAAGGATACGATATTTGGGTATGAAAAATGTAAAACCAACTTCAACATCGAAATTCAACACATCATAATCAACGGAAAAGCAGACATCTCTGAGTTTTAGCATTGAAACAAATTTAGCACAAATTACAAACAACCCGAACGCGAAATCATGAAAATCAACATTCCCACAAATTAACAATTTTTCAACAAGTTTAAGAAAGCCTACCCGGTTAACCGAGTTCGAGCCGGAAGAGGAATAAACGGTGGAGGCCGATGGAGCAGGACAGGAAGTAATGGGTCGCACCAATGATTTCCGAACGTGAAAGTAGTGGGTAATCAAGCCTTTTGTCCGATTCTGCTTCGCGGACCTCAATCTCCGATGCATGTGCCACCGACGATACTGAGACCGAAAGTAGGACCTAAAAAATAAGAATAAGAAGACAAATAAAAAGATAGCATAAAGAGGAAAATAACGTTGACAAAAAAATGTTGAAGTCCTAAAGAACGTTCACAGTTTTGTGGCATCATATTAAAAAATTCTCTCAATTTAAATGTTTAAAGTAAAAATATTTAATTTGAAGAAACTGGCCGTAGGGCTCGTTTTTTATTTTGGCATAAAAATATGGCCGAAAGAACTCCTTTCAGTTCAGTGGCTTTTATGTTTACTTCACTAATTTTGATTTGTTTCATTATGTTATTTTGTTTTTTCTGTTTTTTTAAATAATTTTGTTAAAATAATACAAGCTTACCAGGTCCTCCCCTCCACCAAACTAACAACAGAAGTTAAATGAAATAAATAATAATAATAATAATTAAAGAGCAGTTGGGAGAAGAACAGTTCAGTAGAAAAAAGTATTTGAGTTTAGAGGTCAGAGAACTACAATCTTATATCGTGAAATTACCCCCAAAAAATTATGTTCATTAGTGTTTTCAATTTAAGAGAATATCTTCCAACAAAAAAATTTAATATCTACCATCAAAAAAATTTCACAGAATAACACCAAAAATAGGAGAAAGAATTAAAGAAATAAAAGAAAGTTGCTGCTTTTATAAAATGTTATAAAAATAAGGAGCTTTCCTTAGGTTGTGAGACAGTTTTTCTATCGACACTAAAGGATGAGGTTTTCTTTTCCTGCCCTCCTAATTTAACAGTATATTAATACAAAAAAAAAATTTAGACTTTTTTTTGTAGTGGAATGAAATTGTCGAAGAAAATGGTGTGTTTTTTGTGATCCAAAAAAAGGTCAATCTCTCTCTCTCTCAAACAAAAAAACCATCTCCAAATACTCTTTCCATTTCCGTAGTCGTTTTTGGCAAAAACAAGAGACTCTCTATTTCTATTTGTTTCCAAAGAAAAAAAAAAAAAAAAAGCTTACAGATTGAGACCCATATAGCCAAAACGGCCATCTCTCTCTCTCTCATCTTTCTCTCTCTCCTTCTCTGTTTCTTTCTCGCGTTTGCAGGGCTCTCTCTCTCTCTCAAACAAAAAAACCATCTCCAAATAAGCAGACATTTCCGTAGTCGTTTTTGGCAAAAACAAGAGGCTCTCTATTTCTGTTTGTTTCCAAAGAAAAAAAAAAAAAAAAAGCTTACAGATTAAGACCCATATAGCCAAAACGGCCATCTCTCTCTCTCTCTCCCTCTCTGTTTCTTTATCGCGTTTGCAGGACTCTCTCTCTCTCTCTCTCTCAAACAAAAAAACCATCTCCAAATAAGCAGACATTTCCGTAGTCGTTTTTGGCAAAAACAAGTGAGGCTCTCTATTTTTGTTTGTTTCCCAAGAAAAAAAAAAAGAAAAAAAAAAGGCTTACGCCATGAGACCCATACCACCAAAATCGGGGCTTTCTACCATATCTCATCTCTCTCTCTCAAATCCCAAATCGGGCCACAAAAACTACGCTCTTCTTTCTTCAGCAGCGGTGGCTTTCTCTCTCTCTCATTCTCTCTCTCTCTTGCTGTCGTCTACACCAAGCAAGACCGAACAAATGGCCTGAGAATCGGGGACGACGCCAGCAACTCCCCCCTCCGTCGACGGCGCAGTCACCCTCACCGCGGTCAGGTAAGTGGAGCCTAGGCGGAGCCCCACCACCAGACACCACGGGGATCGGCCTCCCTCTCTCTCTTTCTCGGTCTCTCGGTCTCGCTCTCTCTCTCTGCGGCCAAACCGCTCTCTCTCTCGCTCATTTATGATGAATGTGTTAATATTGTAGAAAAAAAATTTTCAACCAAAGCCAAAACCCAGGAGAGAGAAACTAGAGAGAGAAAGCGAAAAATTATAACTCACTAATGGGGTTGGAGGCCGATTAATCTATGGACACCGTCGTTTGGCTCACCGGATGAGGGAGTGGCCGGCGGTTGGGGCTCAGGCATTGTCGATGGGTACGGGGCTAATTTGTTCGCCAGATGGGCTGAGGAAAGAGAGTGTAAGTTTGAGAAGGAGACTGCAAATGGTTGACGCTGGGGAGAGATAAAAAAAAAACCAGTACCATCTACCTTGAAGCTCTGGGCGTGGAATCTGCTCAGACAAAGTTTCTTCACTTCCCTGCATCGCCACAGAGGGGCTGCCTTCTTCTCTTCGAAGCTCGGCGAACGAGGTGTGGAATCTCACCACGTGGGTGTCAACTCTCTACAGTGAACGGAGCTCAGAAACTGTATAACGGTTCAATGCCAAGTTCAACCTGAACTAAGGCACCAAACTGAACAAGTTCAGTTTGAATTGAAATCTCTTAGTCCAAACTGACGCCCCAAACGGGCTATTAGCAGAGCTGGGCAATGATAAAATATTGACAGATACCCCCAAATTATCCATAAATGGAGACCCTCGATACAGATACAAGGGATTAAGATATTTCTTATCGGAGTATCGATCCAATATCGATAATTGCCGGAAAATTTCTGTAGCATATCAACATCCATTATCTTCCTTCAAAATTTTACTGGAATATTTGGATATATACGGATATTATCTGGATATTTCATCGGATATATCTATCAAATATCTACTAATTTCCATATATATGAAAATGAAGAAAAATACTTTAAAAAGAAATAAAAAGGAAATTTTTTTCTCTTAATATGAATGATTTGCTTTTGGCAATTGACACTTTCTAGCCACGAATAAAACTACATAGCCTAAAAAAAAAAAAAAAAAACCAGAAATCTTGTTTCAAAGAAGAAAAAAAAATGTCAGTAATCTAAGTATGTGAAAAGTAAATCAAGATGGTTGTGTCATTTTTTACTATTCTTCTCTCCAAATGTCATATGACATATTTTTGCATGCTCACAAACAATATCCACCTTCTTGGGTAAATCTAAACTACATAATTTATGGAGCTTTAGTGGGAAAAGATTAATCAACATACATGTGGTATTAATAACTATTTTTAGAATTATTCAAGCATTATTTTTTAGGAAAAATATTGTTTAGATGAGGATAGTTTGTAAAGTTAAATTTTAGATGTATAAAGAATGTTTGTATTTAATTATGGGCCTTTTTGTGCTTTTATTGTTATATAAAATGTCATGAGAATCTAAAATTTACACTAAATGAAATTGTTATTCAATCAATGTATGTTTTTAATAATTATAATTATTTTTATATAGATTGCATTTTACATATATTTTTTTCATATACATAATTTTATGGTAAAAAGTAGATCAATTTATATATTGTTTAGTTCTTTTTCATTTTCTATAATTTCACTTGAAATTTTTAATATTTTATACAAATATCCATCATTTTTTTTATTTTTATTGATATTGACATCAAAATCAATAATATCCGTTGATATTTGGTAAATTCGAATTCTTGATATTTTTGTCCATGTCGATATTTTCATTGTTGGGAGCTCGGTATTAAAAAAAAAAAAAAAAAGCTGGGGTGATTACAAGAAAACAAACGGAGACTTGTCCGTGAATATGGCAGTCCGTTGACAAATAAACAGAAAAACCAGATGAGAGATTTTGTCAACTATTTCAACGATTGTGTGTGTGTGTCTATATATATATATATATATATTTTTGTCAACTACTTCTACGATTGTGTGTGTGTATATATTTGTTCTAAATCATATAATTAAAAGAAGCATTATATATCAATTTCTCTTCATACCACGTAAAATTTAAAAGAGAATATGTAGTAAAACTCTTTTTATATATTTTATCGATATAGTTTATTTTTAAACCATCTAATTTAATCGAATGGTTGAAATATTATTTATGCATGATAACTATAATGTACCTTAACCCATAATATTATATACTAAAAATAAAAAAAGAGAAATTCAAAAACACTAAAAAAAAGAAAGGTTTCTCAACCAAAAATCAGCGGCCCCCCAATGCCGATGAAGATGCCAAGGAGCCCCCCTCCCTCGACATTGATGCCCCCAAAACGGTGACCAGATCTAGCTTCTGGGGGGATTCGGTGCTCGAGCGCGGGGGGAGGGGGGTCACTGGGGCTCAAGCACGAGGGGTGGGGGGGCTCAGATTGGGGCTTGTCGGCGTCGGGGGAGGTAGGGTCGCCTGGGCTTGAGTGCGAGGGGTGGTGGGGCTCGGATTGGGGCTCGTCGGTGTCTAGGGGGGCTTGACAGCATCAAAGGAAGGGGGGCTCGTCGGCGTTGGAAGTGAGAGGTTGGGGGTCCGTCAGCGTCCAGCTTTTTCCTCTTTGTTTTTTTTTTTTTCTTTTTTCTTCACTAACTCTATTATAGTATAGGATACTGCCTATAAATAATCATATGCACCCTCAATATCCACACCATCGAATTCAATTTTTATGATTAAAAAATGAACTCTACTGGTAAGACTCTCAAAAAGTCAGTACAACAGTCTCACCCAAAATTTATTTGTGTTTGATGTAATAGTTTAAGTTGAAAAATTAAAGTTTCAATAGTAAATTTTTTTGAATTTTCAAAAAAGATAAAAAATTTTTTGAAAAAAAGATAAAAATTTTTTAAAAAAAGACAAAAAAAAAAATTTGAGTTGAATAATTTGGATGGTTGCACCAAACACCCCTTTACTTTCATTTGCATACTTTTGCATAGACGCTCCTGAGCAGATCCGTCCATTTCGCTGCCGGTGTCCTTAATCAGAACTGTCGCTAGCGTAGCCATCATTGCTATCCACCACTCTCGTCGCCCAAATCGCCCCTCCTCCTCCTCCTCGACGGAATCTACTTTCCTCAGTAGTCCGTCGTTGATCTCCTCTCAAATTTCCCCTTTCTTCTCTCGGTTTCTCTATCTCTCCCCTCAACGGAAGCATATTTCTGTGCCTTGGCTTGACGCCTGAGCGTTCCTCTGAGACTAGAAGAGAAGAGAAGGCCAATTTCTGCAGCCAAAGAAACTTATTTGGAGCAAAAACGATAAGTTTTTAGGAGGTAGGGTTTTCTCTCTTTTAATTCAATGGCCTTAATCTCAAAATTGAAATTTCCCTTGTTGAATTCGTGTTTCCTCAGCAGTTAGTAGCTAGTAATGGGTGCTATTCAGTTTGTTTTCCCTTGATGATCATTCTTGTTAGTTCTGAAAACTGATGGAAATATCTTTCTGTTATTATTGGTTTTGGTTTTGCATGAGCTATGCAAATCCCTCCATTTTCGGTCCTAAAAATTTGAGTTGGCCTAATTAAAATGATTGATTTTTTTTAAGCCTAATTAGTTTGATTAATTCTAATGTATTTGAGACTTTTATGAACAATTCTGAATATTTTGAACAATTTACAAGCAAGCTTGGTACTTTTATTTGTGGAAATTTTGTTTATTTTTATGTTTCGTTGGCCATATAATGATGCTTTTTAAGAAGACTAGTATCAGCTGAGTTAACATTATCCATTTTTTTATTCTCAAAAGAAAAAAAAGATGGTCCATTTTCCCTTGCTAGTGCTAGGTGTTTGGATTTGTCTGAATAATCACATAGACGATTAGCATCCTATATTCCACTCTACTTCTTTGCATCCCATTTTCAAGTATTAACTTTGCATCTGATGTCATGGTTTTAAAGAACTTTAGCAAAAATTGTGTGTGTGTTTTTTTTTTTTTTTAATTTATTATTATTTTTTAAATAGTGGTTGTTATTTGTTCTTGTTTGTGGACAAATTAATGGGATTTGGTTTCTTGTGCAAAACAGTAGGTGCTTGAAGGCAATTCTTTTAGAAAGAGTGCCATATTTGGCTTCAATTTTGCAATCCTTCTCTAAAGCATTTGAAAATTATACTGGTTCTTTTGTGGAGTCTTTTCCCCAAACAACACAACATATATTTTCTGGTCTTCCACTGGTCCATACACTCTTAGTCTCTGGCAACCGGATGATGCCCGCTAATGTGCGCAGTGTGCACAATATTGCTCAGATACACTACCACAGACTTAAGTCCTCCCAAGGCCTAACCTCTCGTACCTTTGATTTTCTGAATCAGTTTTTGCCTTTTGCCGGTCCAAATTCGGTCTCTTCAGATTCTGTAAACTCTAACGAACGGCGTCAAATCGCTGTTGGGTTGACAAAAATAGTAAAATCTGAGAAAAATTATGTCTTGAAGGGCTTCTCTGGAGAATTTCGTCCTTGCTTTCTTGTTAATATAATGAAACTGTTGGGAACTCGAGAAACTGCTTTTGCATTCTTTAAACTAGCATTTAGGGATGATTCTGATAGAATTGTGGAGTCTTGTTGTGTTGCTGCGCAGATTTTGGCGGCAGAGGATCTCCAATTCCTTGCCCAGGACATGGTTTCGTTTGTTATTGGGATAATTGGAGCTACCAGAAGTAGAAATTTAGTTGAGTTCATGTGGAAATATCACTATTTTTATGAGTCAGATTTCTCGGTTCTCAATACGCTTATGCGTAGCTTCTTGAACGCGGAGATGGGTAGCGAGGCATTGGAGATTGTGAGCAAGATGAGGGAAGTGGGAGTGAGCCCAACTTCATCAGCTAGTAGAATTTTGTTGAAATTGTTGCTTAGAGTTGGTGATTATGGTAGTGTGTGGAAGTTTTTCAAGGACATAGTTAGAAAGGGACCTTTCCCAACTACCCACACTATTAACATGATGATTCTTGGGTTCTGTCGAAAAGGGTCACTTGGAACTGGAGAGAGTTTGCTACATGTGATGAGAAAGTTCCGCTGTGAACCGGATGTTTTCACATACAACATTGTGATCAATGCGAATTGCATGAGGGGAGAGACTTCTAATGCGCTTGAGTGGATACATTTTATGATTTGGAGTGGGTGTGAGCCAAATGTTGTTACATTCAATGTAGTGATAAATGCCTTGTCTAAGGAAGGGGAGATGGTTAAGGCCAGGAGGTTTTTTGATGGAATCCTTGATTTGGGTATTTCTCCAAATACCATATCCTACAATATAATGATTGATGGGTATGTTAAGGCTGGGGATCTTGTTGAGGCGGGAAAGCTTTATGAAGATATGAGGTACAAGGGTATTTCACCTGATGGCATGACGTTAAATATCTTGATTGGTGGTCATTGCGACTATGGAAGGGAAAGGATTTGGTGCAAGCTGTTAAGGGATTTAGCTGTACCGGGATTCTTTCAGAATGATTCGTTGTTTGATGTTTCGATTGCGAGTTTGTGTTGGGCAGGACGCGTGGATGAAGCCATGGAGTCTGTAGAAAACATGCTTGAGAAGGGATTTCCTCTAAGTGTGGTTGCTTTTAACTCTATCATTGCAGCTTATAGTAAAGCAGGGTTGGATGAAAAAGCCTATAGAGCTTATACGATTATGACAGGATTTGGATTAGCCCCATCATCTTCCACATGTAGTTATTTGCTTCTAGGTTTGTGCAAGAAAAGACACCTAAATGAATCAAGAGACCTTTTGTGTAAGATGATAGAAAAAGGTTTTCCTATTAACAAATTGGCTTTTTTAGTGCTTATGGACGGGTACTTCAGGATGGGGGATCATAAAGGTGCTCAGAGCCTGTGGAAAGAGATGCATAGAGGAGGGATATTTCCTGATGCTGTTGCTTTTGCAGTTTTTATCAATGGACTTGCTAGAGTAGGTCTCATGGATGCTTACGACATGTTACTAGAAGCGGCGAGGGAAAGATTTGTGCCAAATTATTTGTCATATGATTCTTTGATTCGTTGGTTTTATAACTATGGGAAGCTGAATCGAAAATTGATGTTTGGGAGAGAGATGAGACAAAAGGGCTTTTCTTCAAGATATCTTTGCGACCAATATCATCACTCATCATTCCAGAACAGAAGGATGAATTTTGACATTTTCTAAGAGGGTGAATTCAGTCAGTTGACACCATATAAGTTCAAGGTTTCTGTTGAAGTTGAATTCAATTGAGTAAATAATTAACTGTTTCTGAGCAATATGTAATTGAATTATTGAAATAGTGAGCGGAAGATGCCCTTTCGATGATGTTCCTGGTCCTTCACTCAAAAGTGAAATAGAAAACCCGAACATTGTTGTAAATGCCTTCTAGTTCTTTCAACAATCAGATACTCAGCTTAATTACTTCCCTTTCTTCATAATGGCCTTTAAGGGGATTTCAAGATTTCTCTACCTTTACCATGATGAATGACTTAAACACTATAACATGTAGCAAATCAGTTTGTCGCTACGGTTAGTAATCAAAATTTGCTACACCAGAATGCTATGTGGTGCCGCTCCCGCTAAATAAGTCATTTATGTTAACCTGTTACTTAGAGTAGGCAGCATGGTAATTGATTCCAAATAATAGTAGATTGTATGCTACTTGGTGCTAATTTTTAAATAGCATTTGGAAGTCAATCTATTTGATCTAAGAGAGAAAAAAATTGAAAATAGGAAACTTTAGTAAGGTAATTCATTTCCTTGCTTTGGACAAGAATTTTTTTCAAGCTGAGACGTTAGCATCCTATATCCCACAATACTTTTTGCAACCCATTTTCAAGAATTGAACCTTGCATTGGATGTCATGGTTATAAAGAACTTTAGTAATGGTATTTTTTATAGTAGTGGTTATCTGTTCTTGTCTGTGGACAAATTAATGGGATTTGGCCTCTTGTGAAAAACAGTAGGTGCTTGAAGTCAATTCTTTTCGAAAGAGTGCCATATTTGGCTTCAATTTTGTTATCCTCCTCTAAACCATTCAAATATAATACTGGTTCTTTGTGGAGTCTTTTCATAGATTTTATCAACTATCTAGTTCCCAAATTGCTACTATTTCTTCCTCTTGTTTTTCTTGAGTTTGTTCAATCCTGGCATCGGCATTTCAATATTTGTTCAATCTCATTGAAAGGGAAATTTCTGATCCTGTGTTTTATCTTCAACCCTTGATGGTTTTCATTTGATTGCAAGCATTCCTTATGTCCATAGATATTTAACTTGTAAGTCTTTTTTCAAGCAATGCTTGATGATCCATCTTGTCCATTGTTTTAACCACACAATTTCATGTGGAAACCACAAACTTAAAGCTCTCTGATTTGTCTCAGTTTTGACGTGACTTGTATAGAATTTATTTGTTCAATGTTGTGTTGAATGAGGCAGGACTGTGGTTTTAGTTTAGGTGTTGGCATGATGCCTCCCAGTTACACATTTTTGTTCATCAAAGATTTTCAGATTTTGGAGTTGATATTTGGACTAACTTCTTGTGGTAGTGTATAGTGCCTTCATATATTGCGGTTGGAGACATTCTTGTCATTTTTAGGACTATTATCAGAATGTGGAAGTGCTTTCAAAGGCTCAAAGCAAATTCAACTTTTGTTTTGGGCTTCTCTATGACTTTAAAGATTGGTGGAATGTTATGTAACTTCGTGTTTTTGCCTTTCTATTTATTTATTTATTTATTTATTTTTCTTTTGAGTAGATCTCTGGCTTCCCTATTCTGTTAGTTTATTAATTTTTTTTAAGGGTAATTGGCACGATTAAAAATACAGAGTAAACTATCAATTACTAAAACACTCAACAATTCTGGGCGTGCCAATTACGCTTTGTTTTACAGTAGACTTGCAGTTTCTTATCTCATAGATTACCAAAGGGGAAATATATATATATATATAGATATAAAGGAGAAAAAAAAAAGAGAAAAAAGGAGGAAGTGCAAAATTATGATTTGTTTACAAGTCACATTTTCACCTGCTTTTGAAATTTTAACTTCTGCATTATATCCAACTTACTATTGGGAATCAAATCATATTGAATTGAATTTTTTGGCGGGTTTGTAGGTTTCTGAGTCCATGGAAGAACATAGAAAGCGAAATTAAATGCATCTTCCAAATCCCATAGTCCCATTTCAGAGCTTTGGTGGTTCTTTGCCGTAGCTGCCTGCATAAAGCTTCTTCTGATTCCATCCTATCACAGCACAGACTTTGAGGTGCATCGCCACTGGCTTGCTCTCACACACTCTCTCCCTCTTTCTCAATGGTACTTCAACGAAACCAGCCCTTGGACCCTTGATTATCCTCCGTTCTTTGCCTATTTTGAACGTTTCCTCTCAATTTTTGCCAATCTCATTGATCCCCAAATTGTTCACCTCCAAAAGGGCTTGAACTACAGCTCAAATACAGTAACTTCTTTCCAAAGAATCACTGTGACTCTATCTGATTTGTGTCTTTTATATGGAATTCATAGATTCACACAAAAATTGGACTCAAGAAGACAAAAATTGATCTGGGTATTGGTTATTTGGTCCCCAATGCTTGTGATTGTGGACCATATGCACTTTCAGTATAACGGATTTCTCCTTGGGATTCTGATGATTTCGCTTTCTTATCTGGAAGAAGGGAGGGATTTGCTGGGTGGGTTTCTTTTTGCAGTGTTGTTGTGCTTTAAGCACTTGTTTGCAGTTGCTGCACCAGTTTATTTTGTGTACTTGTTGAGGCATTATTGTTGGGGAGGATTTGTAAGGGGTTTTGGGCGTCTCTTCGACTATGGGGGCTGTGGTTGTGGCAGTGTTTGCTGCAGCATATGGGCCATTCATATATCACGGACAGGTGATTCCTTCCTTACTTGAAAGTTATAGTCAATCTTGTTGATCTACATTCTCCTGGTAGTGCAAAATCATTTGAATTTAAGTAATTTAGATCTAAATAAGCCTCTACCAGAAGCAGGTAAAAAAGAGGCTTGAATTTTATACATTGGAGAATCCTTTACTTGTCATTTCTTTGACTTTACAATGTATAAAAGTATTTCATAATCCACCTTACTAATCATGTTACAGTACACGAATGAGGGAATCGTTTAGCAAGTGTTACAAGGGAATGCAAGCAAACATCTTGTCGCTAAAATATGCCATTTTTTACAATTGGCTTAACCTTACCTATTCTCATAATTGCTTATATGTTGACTATAAATTGAGGGATGAAAAACCTTAGCGCTTTTTAATTTTTATTTTTTCCTTGTACTTTACTTTTTCATGTGTCTTGATTTGCCAATATAACTTTGCAGATGCAACAAGTCATCAGCCGCATGTTTCCGTTTGGCAGGGGACTTTGTCATGCATACTGGGCGCCAAATTTTTGGGTGTTTTATATTATATTGGACAAAGGTCTTGCTTTCTTGCTTAGAAAGCTTGGATTCAGTATTCGGGCTCCTGCAGCTTCTTTCACAGGGGGGCTAGTTGGGGATTCCTCTCCCTTTGCTGTGTTACCTCAGGTAATTCTCTTGTGCTTAATTTCAGGCAAAAACACAAGTTTCTATTATGCTTATGAGTTAAGATCTAAGTTTGAATAACTTGTCTATTCTACCCTTTGTTGTATAACCTCTACTGCTACTCGTATACGCACTTAGTAAATCAAGGTTTCCAATTGGTTGGTTTTATCTCTAGCAGTTTAGAAATTCTCTGATAGGGGGTACCATTGAACTAAATAATCTGGCAGTGGAGGATCCAATGAAATGAGATGTAGATGGTCTAGGTCGTGCTAGTAAATATAATCTTCGTAACCAAGTTTATGTTCCGGTTCTATTTCCTGCAAAGCAATTAATTAATGAAATCGAAGTGGCTCATACCATCAGTTATAGTGGTTCAACAGCTGTCATCAATCCAACAGTAGTTATCATTTTCTGAGCTTGTAATTTGAGTGGCTGAAGCTGAAGCAGCTACTTTCGAAGTAACAGAAAGAAAAGCAACAACTGGTGTGGGAGAGTCAGAGTCAAAAGAGGATTCCTCACATCTTTCTCTCATTCAAAACCATGCATGAGACTTTCATCTTGCATGGCTCCTAAGTGATTAAAGAAAGACTCATCTTCTATATTTTTTGATTACCTTCCTCTCGTATGTATAAAGACTGAATCCATTCAATTTCTGAAAGGATTTCTTTTTATTTTTTTAAATAAGAAAAACCCCTTTTATTGATATATAAATCAATTACAAGGGAATGAGCATAAGGTATCCTCATAATTAGGATAGAAACATAACCAATGCTACAAAACTAAAACAAAAGCTAGACAATGATTATAACCACAACAAAAACAAACTACGACATATCATAACTATGCCATTCTAGTTAATTTCCTATCACATCCTTCCAGTTTAGCACAATCAGAGAAAACAGAACATTCTTGAAAGCTTTATCTGTCGATGCCCATAACAAAGCAACAAACTTTGCCTTCTCAAATATATCGTCCACCCCCATTTCTTTTTCCTCGAAAATTCTTGAATTCCTTTCTATCCGTATGTTCCACCGCACAGCAAGCACCAGACACTTCCAAAGTGCTTTAGCCATCTTATTGGAGCCAAAACCCACCATCTCTTCTATCATCATAGATCTACAATCAGCCAGAAATGCCCAAAGAAACCTGCTTCAGTCGATATCTTTTGCCACAATCCTCTAGCCACCTTGCAGTGAAGCATCAAATGATCTAGAGTTTCTCCCTCTTCTTTACACATCACGCAATAGGAAGGTGAAAGAGCCAAAGGAGGATTTCTTCTCTGAACCAAGTGACAAGTATTTAATTTTCCATGAAAAACGAGCCAAGCAAATACTTTAATCCTATAGGGAACACCAGATTTCCATATAAATTGAAAAGGTTTAAAATTTGGACAACCCTCCATTCCAACTAGTGACTCAAAGAATGACTATAAGAAAACCCTGAGTTATTAGCCACCCAAATTCTACAATCAGGAGACATAGAATTAGGGGAGAGAGAATTTAATGATTGCATCAAGGAACTTAGCTCCTTTGTTTCCTTATCGTTTAGACCCTTTCTAAACCCAAAATCCTAATTTAAGTCATTATCACCATTTAACAAAAAAATATCTGAAATGAAAGCATTAGGAATGGTAGAAAGAGAGAATAACCTAGGGAAAGAAGACTCAAATGATTGGTTACCGCACCACTTATCTTTCCAAAACAAAATCCTATTCCCCACACCCACTTTCCATGAGATATTGTCAAGAAAAACAAGAAGACCATGAGATATAAATTTCCAAGGGTTTCTAAAGGATCCTCTTGTAACAATGTTGGTATCCCATCCGTTAGCTTGAATCCCGTACTTACTGTTATTGACTCTTACCCAAAGTGAATTTTGCTCTAAAGGGAATCTCCAAACCCTTTTCCTAAAAGAGCAACATTTTCTTTTTCAAATTTTCCAAACTCAAACCTCCTTTCATTTTACTTCTTGTAACTAGATCCCATGCCACTGAACTTCTATTTCTTCCTCCTTGAACATCCCATAAAAAATGTCTCATCATCGTCTCAATCATGTTAACAATGGCACCTGGCATTTTGAAGTTGACAAGTAGTGTATCGGTAAACTAGCAAGAATGGATTGGATCGAAGTCACCCTTGAAAGAAAACCCTTCTTCCAACCATCCAGCCGCTTGGAGACTTTGTCAACCACCGGTGATCAAACTCTAATGAAACCAGATTTCCCCCCAAAGGAAGACCCAAGTATTTTAATGGCCATTTTCCAACCTCACAACCCAACTCTAAGGCCAAACCATCCAGCACATTCTCTTCCATATTAGTTCTTGCCAAAATACTTTTTCCCATAGTTATCTTCAATACCAAACAAACTGTAAAAAACTTCAAGAAACAATTTACATTTTTGACGTTCCAAGTCTGCCTCCAATAGAAACAAAGTGTCATCGGCATGGTATGTAAATGTGAAACAGAAACTTCGTCTCTCCCAATTTTAAACCCTTTTACCACTCTGTCCTCCACAGCTTTATCCATGAGTCTACCAAGGACATCCACCACCAAAGTGAAGAAGAAAGGAGATAATGGGTCTCCTTGTCTTAGCCCCCTTGTAGCCCCAAAATGACCCATTGGCTTTCCATTAATCATTATTGAGAAATTAGTAGTTTGCAAACACCCTTGAATCCATTTTCTCCATTTTTACCGAATCCCTTCTTTCCTGACACCTTGTAGAAGCTCCATCTAACATGGTCATAGGCCTTCTCGAAATCAACCTTAAATACCAATCCATTTTTCTTTTTGGATCGATATTCTTCCACTGCTTCATTCGCCACCAAAACCACATCTAAAATCTGTTGGTCCTTCACAAAAGCTCCTTGTGTTGTGGAAATCATGTCGCCAAGTACCTATTTCAATCTATTGGCTAAAACTTTTGCCAGTATTTTGTAGACGCCCATGACAAGGCTAATGGGTCTATAATCCTTCACACTTCTAGAATCCGTCTTTTTTGGAATAAGACAAAGAATGGTATGGTTCATGGATGAGCAGACCAGACCATGTTTGAAAAATTCCTCATAGACCTTAAGAATATTTCCTTTCAGAATATCCCAACAATTCTGGAAAAAAGCCATTGTAAATCCATCCCGGTGATTTGTATCTATTGCAACTGAAAATGGCTTTTTTAATCTCCACCAACTGAAATTTACTTTCTAGCCCTCTAGCTTTCTCCGATGATAATGCACACCAATTTATAACGTCAAACAACCAACCCTGATCTTCATCTTCCATGAAAAGCTTTGTATAAAACCTGACTAGCTCCCTTTCAATTTCTTTTACATTTTCCCCTGTAGTCCCGTCATCCCTTTCTAGTTTACAAATGTTTTTTTTTTTTTTTTTTTTTTTTTTTTTTTTTCCGTTCTATTACCCACCAATCCGTGAAACAGTTTTGTGTTTGAATCCCACTCTTTGACCCACCTAATCCTCATTTTTTGTGTCCACGCTACTGCTTCCTTGAAGACCAACTCCTGCAATTTGTTTCTCAACATTCTCCGCTCTAATAATTCATTTTCATTGAGATTTGCTGCCTCGTCTTTTTTATCAGCCTTTCTATCTCAATCATAGATGAGAAGTATGAGAAGCTTAACTTTTCTAATCATACTTCTCCTGCCTCCTCTTCTGAAAATGAATTCTAAACCTTAACTTTTTGAGGAATCCTTCGTCAGTGGTTGTGAATGACTGATATTTTTCAGTCTTTTCAACCTTGGTTCTGTAGGAACAAGTCAGAATGATTGAGAAATAGAACCATTTGATTTGATTCATGCTTAATAGCCGTGAGATGATCAAGTTCAACATATGTCCATGCATTGAGAAAGAAGAAACCTCCTTTCCTTTATTCCTCAAGTTTCTAAATATTGCATAGGACAATTACCCTATGTGTCATGGCTTGCCTCCTTTCCTTAACAAGTTACCATTTGCCTTTGCGGGAGGGGTGACAACGTTTATTTTACTTAATAAGATTGAGCTTTGTCCTTTCAAACTTTCAGCGGTGACCTAATTGTTTATTAACTTGATCGATAAAATGACAGATCACCCCATTGACAACTTTCGTTCTAGTTCTTCTTGCTTTATCTCCCTGCCTTTACAAAGCTTGGAAGGATCCACAGCCAAGGAGGATTACAAGATGGGTAGCCTATGCTTACATGTGCGGATTCTTATTTGGGTGGCATGTACACGAGAAGGCATCACTTCATTTTGTTATCCCCCTCGCAATTGTTGCAGTGCAGAGTGTGGATGATGCAAGACATTACTTCATGCTATCAATAGGTATTTATCATGGTTCCCCACCCTATCATTTTAGTGCTATTTGAGTGTAATTTTGAGGGTTTATGTTTTTAATGGTTATTTTGCTTCAAAACATCAATGGTTTGGCCTATATTTCCGTGAGTCATGAGATGCTGCATTTCAATAACGCTTTTTCATGTTTGCTCTTTTTTTCTTTTTCTGTTCTGATTGCATTTGTGTTGTTCTTCGTCTGCTGATAAAATTGTTAATCGATTGAGGAAAATCCTAAACGAGTATGGGATTTGCTAAGGATAAACAAGTATTATTTCACCTTGACAATTACATGATTTGACGAGAACTAGCGTAGTTATTGCGCTGTGATTCTGTTAAACAGTTAATTTGCCATACGCAATCTGTTGAATAGTTCTTTGGCATGGCAATAACAACGAATCAATAGGGCTTGTCCGTTCGTGGTATTTGTTATCCATAATTAAGCTGTGAAATGAAATTGATCCATGGTATTCTTGGTTCTTACTATTGCATTTTCTTCCCAACTTTTTTATGCTTTCACTTTTTGTTTGCAGTGTCTTGCTATTCAATCTTTCCACTTCTGTTCGAAGCCCAAGAATACCCGATAAAAGTGGTTTTGCTACTACTGCACTCTATTCTGATCTGGTTAGGCTTTTCTGCACTATTTGCAAATGGTGCGGCAGTTGAAGCGAGTTCGGTTAAAAAGGGAGATGTTGAACTGGAACGAAATGAAAGTTTCAGCACGGCTGCCCGAGAGGGAGAATTTACCGTTCATTGGCTTGAGAAGGGTTATTTGGTTGGTATGGTGATTGTTGAGATATGGGGTCAGTTTTTGCACCCTCTATTTCTCGATGATAAGCTTCCTTTTGTACCTCTCATGTTGATCTCTATCTACTGCACAATAGGGGTCATGTACTCTTGGATTTGGCAGTTAAAAATGATCGTTGGATCTGTTGATTTGTAGCGTTCTCACTTATCGCATAACTTATAGTTTTGTTTCTCGGTTGATGCGTTTATTCGCCCTTTCAATTCGCATGGATGTGACAGTAGAGAGCTGACAGAGATTAATTGGACAACATAGAACTAAGACGGTGCTGATCAAGACGAGGTTTTTCTTGTCAAACATTTACATATTAAGTGTAAGAGTATTGAACTCCTTCCACAGAGGAACAGACAAATATATAATTATAGCTGACTTTGATGCTCTTCTTTTTGTAATAATATGCATTTATAATGTCTAGAAGTGATTAGGTCTTATGTTAAGTGCTTGATGATATCGGGTTCGATCTCAACAGTCTTTATCGTCTTTATTTCATTTCTTATATATTTTTAAGATGACACTTGTCGTCCTTAAAAGGTAATATTGGCTTCTAAACGTGGACAAATGTTGATCCGTCGAAGTGAAGAGTTTCAGGGGTGAGTTTTCGGTGAATAAACTATAAATTAAGACAATACTTAATGTGAATAAATATATAAAATTGAAGCTTGACAACTTCTCCACAACTTGTTTCAGTTATATATTTGAAATCTAAATATTTAAATAATAATCGTCTATGGTAAATCAATACTATTTATTTGTTTAATTTAAAATTTTATTTTCCAAAAGGTTGTGCTTTTAATAAAGGTAAGAAAACAAGAAAGATTATACTAACCAACTTATTTTATTAAAAATAAAACAAAATGTCTTTTAGTTCTGTAAAGGTGTAGAACAACATATGCATAATTCTTTTATTTATCAAGACTGTTTAATTTGAGAGAAAGATAGGGGGGGGAAGCAAATCTAGTCGTATAAATGTCTATAGTTTAGCTTATTTCCTATTTCAATAAAGCAAACGAGGCCAACATGGTTAAGATTCTCAAATTTCTCTATGTGCTTGTCTGGTTCTTTATCATTTTTTCTTCAAATACAGGTTCTTTATATTTACTTATCTAATGCAATCTAGTGTGTTTGTGTGTATATATATGTATGTGTACATATATATATATATATATATATATATTGTATGTTCTCTAAATAAATTTCATTTCTATGTGGTTAGCAGCATATTCAAGGGGCAAGCATTGTACCAAGATGAGCCAAATAGTGAATGGATGTTCAGGAGGAAATGAAGCATGTAACGAGCAAATGCAATAATTACGAAAATGCCATTAATGGAAAATGTGGGCAAAGGTCCATAGTCGTTCATCGTCAATGTTATTGTTATTATTATAATTGTTGAACATGTACAAGTTATGTCTAATTTTATTAGTGGCAGATGTTGGTAATTTTAATCTTCCTTCTTAGCCATTGTATTTGGTTTATCCCATGAACAAAGGATTTGTGTTACTTGTGCAAGTACTCCGTAGGCGAGAAAAGTGGTACGGCGGTCTTGTTTCGAACAGGTAGTGTTTTGGTTTTTTAAGTCGGGGTTGAGAATGGTGGAACCGCAAATTACTTTACAGGAATGCCATAGATTCATGCCTAGGATTGAGTTTTTCCACCAAAAAAAAAAAAACAGATGCTGAGAGTGACATGCCATGCCATTACACATTATCTATCTTCTATTTATTTATTTTAGAATATAATTTATACTCTTAAATTACCACTCCAACTAGTGAACAGTCACCGACTGGTTTTCATATGAATTCGATAACCACCATTGCCAGTTAGTAACTGGTAAGTAACCACCTTTGTAGCCTAGTTATCATATAGTAATGACCAAATCCACCAAATTTTTTGGATTTTCTCACTAAAATTCTGGAAAAAAAAAAAAAAACGTAAAAATTGATCAAAATCACAGAAATGAAAACCACAAAAATATACAATCTGGGGGAAAGAAGTGGGCGGCTGACATTACCACGAAAATCATTTCAAACTATACTATTATACTAAAGGAAAGGGGATTTTCCCTGTTCCTTTTACAGTGTTCTGACGGATTTACCCCTCCACCCATGTGGAATTGCACCTGTTACAGTGAAATGACGCTTCTGCCCTCCCTTCCTTCTCTATCGGTTGGGTTGCCCACAGTGAATGGACGGTTTTGTCCTTTCCTTGCTCTCTCTCTCTCTCTCTTTCTGTTTGTGTCTCTCTCTCATACATTCACATGTGAGTAATCTGATGTTACATCAGATTGCTCAACTCTTTAGGCCATACATGCTATATCTATTTCCACTTTCACAGCGTTTGATTTCTTTTTCTAAAGTTATTTTATTTTATTATATTATTATATTTTTCCCCTTTTCTCATGCTCACTTCCTCTCTCTCTCTCTCTCTTATTTTTTGTCTGCCGCCCATTGTGCTGCCCATTGTGTAGTGTCATAGAGTTGTTTTATTTTATTTTATTTTTCCCCTTTTCTCATGCTCACTTCCTCTCTCTCTCTCTCTCTCTCTCTCTCTTATCTTTTCTCTACCGTCCATTGTACTGCCCATTGTGTAGCGTCATTTTCTCTCTCTACTATGAATGTTCTGGCTTTCTCTCTCTACTGCTCTCTCTTTCTCTTCTTATTCTTCAAATTTTTGGCTTTCAAAACCAGATTTTCTCTTCTCCTTTTTGCTTCTGCCGCTGATAAATTTCTTCGATTGTGTATGTTTATTGTTAATATTGTAACTCTCTCTCTCTCTTTGCCGATTTCTCTCTCTTGCTTCATATTTTTCTGATTTTTGGTGTTCAAACCCTAGAATTTTATTTCGTTTTTTTTATTGTTGGATTTTTGTGTTGAATGTTAGATTTCCACATCTGGTCTCTCTCTCTTTTCATATTTTCCGGATTTTTGGTCTTCAAACCCTAGAATTTTATTTTGCCTTTTTTTTTTTTTAATATTGTTGGATTTTTACGTTGAATGTTTACATTTTCACATTTGTTGCGTTGTTTTGTTTTCCATTATTGTATGTGGGGTTTTTTTTTTTCCCCTTTCTTTCTGTGGTTCTAGCCGAATCCCTTTTTTTTTTTTTTTTTTTTCATTTTTTTGTGTTGACGTTGATCTCTATTATTAATGTTTTAACTCTCTTTTTCTCTCTTTCTACTAGTCTCTCTCTCTATTTTTCTCTGTTTTTTTTTTTTTTCGGATTTTTCGATTTCAAACTCTCTGTATTCTAGCTCTTTCTCTTTCTACTGTTCTCTTTTTCTCTTCTTTTTCTTGAAAAATCTCTCTTTTTCTCTGTTTATTTCTTGCATTGTGGGTGTTTCCCCCCCCCCTTTATTTCTGTGCTTTTAACCCAACCCGTCTTTTTTTTTTTTTCATTTTTTTGTGTTCATGGTGATCTCTATCATTAATGTTTTAACTCTTTTTTCCTCCCTTTCTACTAATCTCTCTGTTTTTCTTTTTTTTTTCCCCCGTATTTTTCGATTTCAAACGGTGGGGGAATTTTTTTTTTTTTTTTGAGTTTTTGTGTTGAATGTTTAGATTGTCATATTTATTATGTTGTTTTGTTTTTGGTTACTTTTTTTTTTCAATCTATTTTTTTTTTTTTGTCTTCATGTTGATGTCTATTATTGATTAGTTGGCTTTTTTTCCTTTGTTTTTGCATGTCTCTTTCTCTCTCTGTCTCTTTATTTTTTGGACTTTTGGACTTCAAACCGTTGATGTTTTCCCCTTTTTTTTGATATTGTTGGGATTTGATTTTGTTCATCCTTTCACTTCTTCAGTCTTCTTTCTCTCTCTCTTTCTCTCTCTTTTCTTCGCTTCTTTCTCTCTCTCTCTCTACATTTTTTTGGGTGCTCTTCTTCGCGCTCTCTCTCTCTCTCTCTCTCTTTACATTTTTTTTGGGTGTTCTTCTTCGTGTTGGGTCTTCTTCGCTCCTCTGTCTCTCTGTCTCTCTCTACATTTTTTTGGGTCTTCTTCGCTCCTCTGTCTTCTTTGCTCCTCTCTCTCTCTCTCTCTCTACATTTTTTTTGGGTGTTCTTCTTCGCTCTTTGTCTCTCTCTCTCTCTCTTTCTCTGTCTCTCTCTCTTTACATTTTTTTTTGGTGTTCTTCTTCGCTCTTTGTCTCTCTCTCTCTTTGCAACTCAGTGAGCCTTCCAACGCGCTCTCTCTCCCCACTTGGGCCGTACATGTTTTCAGTGTGGTCGAATGGTTAGCCAAACAATTTTCCTATTACACTCTTGGTGTTTTCTCTTGATTTTTGAGAATTTTTGTTTATTTATTCATTTATTTATTTCATTAAAATTTTTTATTTTATTTTATTTGACGGATAACAGCTATGGCTTTGGCGTGGCAATATGGGGAGAAATCTGGGAATGACAAGATTTTGATTTTGGGGGTTTTTAATTTTTTATTGCTTATTTAGGGTTTTTTTTTTTTTTTGCATGTTTGATTAAGTTTTGGTTTTTTTTTTTTCTATTATTTTGGTTATTTTGTTTATTTTTTCATTGTCTCTGTCGTGTATGTGTGTATTGAAATAACAATTATACCTTCTATTTTTATTTAGTTTTGTGTATTCTTATCTTTTTCTGTTTTTGTCCCTTTCTGTTTATCTACATTGCCGTGCATAGCACGGGTATTAGACTCGTAGTCCTCTAAAGTCGATAATCAATAACATATATAAAAGGGATGGATAACCTACTTACTTGCTAACTTTTTTTTATTTTAAATTTCTTTTTCAATCTTTAATTGACAGCTGTACAGTTCTATCGACTGTTCATTTATTTTTGGTAACTGGTTTTATAATTCTGTTTGTTTGGTTTGGTTTCTTTAACAAATAATTAGAAGAGTAAAACGTTAACTTAAAATGGGCAACTTAACATTTGTATTAGATCTAAAACTCTATAACCATATTTTTATAAAGGGAAGTTCCACCTTATGTTATTTAAAATTTTGGTTCCCTTAATTTGTCTTTCAGCGTCTTCCCTTTTTTTTTTTTTTCCTTGCCTTCAAATTGTACTCCTTTGCTGTTTTTTTTTTTTTTTTTTTTTTCACATATATAAAAAGGATGGATGACCTACTTACTTGCCAACATTTTTTTTAATTTCTTTTTCAATTTCTAATTGACAGATGTAGAGTTATAATGACTGTTCATTTATTTTTGAGTAAGTGGTTTTATATTTCTGTTTGTTTGGTTTGGTTTCCACAATCGATAACTAAAAAGATGAAACGTTAACTTAAATGTGCAGCTTTACACTTGTATTAGATCTATTACTCTCTATCTATATTTTATAAAGGGAAGTTCCACTTTTTTGCTGTTCAAAATTTTCGTTCCCTTATTTTGTCTTTTAGTGGCCTTTTTTTTTTTTTTTTTTTTTTTTTGCCTTCGGTTTGCAACCCTTTGCTGCTTTTTTTTTTCCCCCGTTTCTCTTGCCTTCCGTTTGTAGCTTGTCCTTTTTTTTTTTTTTTTTTAATTTTTTTAATGCTTTCTCTTACCTTCTCATATACACTAGTATTATATATTCTCATATTCCATACTTTTTTTTAAAAGGGTTTCATATTACACTCTCATATTCTAGGAGAAGACCAACTACTATTCCCTTTTTTTTTTTTTTTGGCCCTTTTCGTTTACCCATGCTCTATTTCTCTTGTTTTTATTGATACATAAAAGTATAAGAAAAACTTATTTTGATTTACTCAAGTCTCTTTTAGTCTTCTTCTTCATTGACCTTCGCCTTGACATATATAACATCATCAATATTCAATAGATATTCCCGATTCTCCTCTCTACATCCTCCTGTTACCACACCACTCTTCGGCTTTGGCACCAGCTCGACATCCGCCTTTCTCGTCTGTCTTTTCCGTAATGTTGTTGGAAAGATGGGGAAATGGATAATTTGGGTGTTTTGGTAATTCTTTTGTCATGTAACTAGGCAAATTTATGTGCCTTCGGGTTGAATTAGTATATATTGAACTCGACTGAAGTTGTTAATTAGAAAATGAAATCCTCTTTTTTATTGACGTAAATAGTGGCAATGCTCGCATTGAGTAAGGTTGAAATTTTAGTATGAAATGACCAACGTTTTCTTTTTATTCCGAGTCTTTGACAAAATGAAGAACATTACTAGAAGTAGTTCTAACGTTTAGCTATTATTCTGAATTCTAACTCAGGCAAGTGGCCTTGGTGGCTGCAATAAGGGTGATAGATGCTTTGGTGGTGTTTCAAGACAGGGACGGAGCCACCTATGATCGAGTTAAGTAATGAACTTTCATTTTATTTTTCTAAACTTATCTCTAAAAATTTTATTTTCTCATTTTGCCCAATTAAAAATAAATTATCTCTATATAAGCTATTTTAAAAACTTCATATTGTAATGTATACTCTCACTGAAATAAGAGGTTGGCTTTGCCACTATTTGAAGGAGACTACTTGATAGTGTTCAAAGCCTTCCCGAGGACCAATCCTATGTGCTCAGCTGATGCTCCAACTTACCTCAGGGATGCTTTGGGCTTGCTCAATTCTTTGTTTTTTTCTTGAACTTGTAAGAAAACAACAAATTTATGACACCTATGTAAATGATACGTTCAAATCTTAAAAGATTATGTATTGTGTTTATTTTATTAAGATGTGGCCATAGATTATTTTCTATTTTTTTTAGTTTAATTTACCATACCGTCCTTTAATGTTTGGACAGAGAAATTTCAATTGCTTAATCTACCATTCAACCACAGGTCTAAATTAACGATCATGCCTCAATTAACAATTATACTAAAAAAAAACCCAGTAAATATAATCAGTACAAGACCAAATAATCTCAATTTTTTCAACAAATCAACTACAAACAAGTAAGTTTGTTTTTAAGGGACAAGTCCCCAAAAAAAAAAAAAAAGCACGGGACTATAGATTTTTATTCTTTTGATTAAATTATTTTTCCTTAAATATCTTTATTAGAATAATTCTTCCTTAATATTTTTTTCTCACTTTTTTTCCTTCTTACAATCTTCTAAGTATTTTCTTATTAAATGTGCTATTTACAAGTACATATTTTAGTTGTCCTAAGATGATTTTTCCCCTATAGTGTTTTCATTTAAACAATTTTTTCATCTCATATATACCTCTAATTACTTTAATCTATGATTTTTATGCGACTAAAATTTCCTTTTTCTTAAATATGTTATAGTTGTGCATGCAACATTCAACCAAAAACACATAATTTGATATGCATATGGCAAGCAACAATCATACACTAGCATGCTATGCTTTTCCTATATTTTTCATGTTGAAAGCCATTTCTACCAACAAAGAACAAATATACAATGCTCTTGAATTTGACAAATCACCTTTAAGTACTTATTGTAGGTCAGATAAACTTAAAAGTTATCTCATAAAAAATAGCAACAAACTATACACGAAATTCCCTCATCTTTCACACATTTCTTGAACAGATGACCTCACATATATATATATGTATATATATATCTCGCAGCATTTCAAATATTTTCTACTGATGTATGTTTTTCTTTCTATCATTCCTTCACAATCAAGTTATCAATATGAGAACAACATCTTATGTAAGGTTGAACAAAAAACGCATAACCTAATTGACCCACCTAAATCCAACCTGATTTAACCCGATTTTAAGCTTAACCCAACCCACTCAACCTGAGCTTTCATTAGGTGGGTTTGAGTTCAAATTTACTTACTCAACAAAAACCTAACCCTCCCAATCAAGCTATTTTATAGTTTTGAAGTATACTTTACTTATATATTAAACTTTTTACTATAATTTATTATATATATATTGTATGCGTGTATATATATATATATATTCAAACTTGCATTGTTTGATCTTCTATTTTTGTATTTGTTTTATTATCATTTTAAAAAGTTGAATTAGATTTGATCTCGATATCAAAAATATGTTACAAATTTGTTTTTTTTTTTACACATTTATTATTTAAAATTGTTATTAGTTTTTTTTTTTTTTTTTTTTTTTTTGTGCTCAACCTGATCAACCCACCAAACCCGACTGTAATTGGGTGGGTTGATTCTAAACTTTAGATTGACTTGGTGGTTTAAAACTTAACCCACCCAAACTTCTTTTGGGGTGGGTTGAAAAATCCCTAAAAACCCACCCAATGTTCAACCCTTCCTATGTGCAAGAACTAGACATTCCTCCTCTTTTTCTTTGAGTCTCCAAAAATGTATATCAGGGCATTAGCTATCAACACAAATCGTTACCCAGCCGTGTCACATGGTCTCAATAGCAAGGATCTTGAGAGAAAGAAGGATGACTTCGAAAACAGATATCCAATCGATCTACATGTTTGTATTACGCCATTACTTGGCTTGGACAATAATCCTTTGTTTCTAGTTAGGCATCACTACAATCCTGCTTCTTTTAGATTACACACACACACACACACACAAAAGGAGATGGCCTTGTCAATACTGGACTGAAAAAAGACTGGAAGTTTTGTGCGGGTTGGTATTCTAATACAAGTTTAACTTATATGAAGGAAGTTTTGGAAAACACCATGTGAAGAAATTTCCTAATTTCTGACAATACAACTAAAATTTCAAAATCGTTCTTTTATACGCTTTCAAACCATTCAGGAAAAAAAAAAAAAAAAAAAAAAAAGAAAGGATTCAACACATGTTTCCTTTTTTCATGTCCACTTTCGTGTCTCTCCAACAATATCATGCCACATTAATTAACAAACATAGTGTTACACCACTTTCCTTCAACTTAAAATAACATGACACGTGTCCGTCACACTTTAATATCGACCGAACGTTGATATTCTGCCAAGGCCGCGCAACAACACATGTGATACATTGTGGTCCCATACTCGAGTTCGGAACCTTAGAGGCTTGAATCCAACATGCTTCCGCCCTCGTATTCCTTCTCTATGTTTGAGATAGATGCACCCACGACTCATCCGACTGGTTCGGGCTTTCACATGCACATGGCATGTACCTCGAGGTCGAGGTACGAGTATGTACAATGGGAAGGACTTCGCTATAGTCCTGTGCACATATGGGTGATCCCAAGTACAACCTGACAACATGTTGTATCAGTGCACGAGACACAGGATGTTGGGGTACGATGACTTGGTGCCAAAAGGACGAACTACATGTCTGCGGTACAAATCTCAAAGGGTCCCCGCAGAAAGTCTAGGGTTTCGAAGTCCATGCATTTGCTCCATTATAAATAGGAGATGGATCATAACCAGACACACGTTACACTCCACTGTAGCACTCGACACCAACAATCGAGAATCCGAAGTATGACAAGGCAGAATATGAAGACCAATGGTGGAGGCAACAAGGTATGAATTGGTGTTAGGACTACCACTACAACACATGGTATTTTAATTGAAATGATGTGAGCTTTTAATTGATATGATACTTAAATTAACATATGCTGATAATATTTATAAAAAAAAAAATTTTGAAAATAATAGGATCGAGACACGAAAATTGAACACTTAAAAAAGCGGCACCAATCAATCACATTGCCTTTTTAAGTAGTGTTGAGCCTTATTAGCAAAAGATAAAATTGTGGAAAATTGTGCTGACTCTGATTGTCGGAGGGTATTAGTAATCTACCAGATTACTTTTTTGACTGTCTGATGCTAGTTAAGAGAAAATATATTATGTTTATCTTTGATTTGTCTTATAAAAGATCAAAACTTCTGAATTCATTATAAACGAGATAATATTCTGTTTGAGAAAATACCTCAATGACATAAATTTTAATGTCATTGTATTAATATGATACAAAAAATAATATTAGATTTAATTGGCATCATATTGGTCAAGATAAGAGAATCTGCATTTTGTTAATCAATAGATTAAAAAAAGAAAGAGTAATTATTTGGGTAATTTTCTCCATTCCTCTCTGCATTTGTGCTCTTTGAGGGGCAAAAGAAAGCCCAAGTTAAAATGATCAAGAGCACAAGGCTGACCAACTCAAGCAGGCCCAACTCTTCTATTTGTACCAACCAAACTACGAACCCGAACCCAAAACCAAACCCTGTCTTTCTCTCTCTCACTCTCTCTGTCTCGCTGACTCCTCCGACTCCGACCTTGCGAGAGCCGAGCGATCCCCCGACCCCTTCCCTCACCATGTTCCGCCGAGCCGCCACCTCCCTCTTGGCCCGCGCCACCGCCCTTTCCGGCAGGGCTCGACCGTTCTCGACCGATGTCCCGGCGGCTCAGACCGCCGACTCGGCCTTCGCGGAGGCCTGGAAGAAGGCGATCCCCAACATTGACCCGCCCAAGACCCCTCTCTCCTTCATGAAGCCTCGCCCTCCCATTCCCTCCTCCGTGCCCTCCAAGCTCACCGTCAACTTCGTCCTTCCTTACGCCTCCGAACTCTCCGCTAAAGAGGTCTTTTTCTCTTAACCCTTTTCTGGGTTTCATTTCTCTGTTGTAGATCAATTGGGTTGGTGATGATTTGGGACTCGTTTTTTATTTTAAATTTCTTTTCTGTTTCTGGGTTTTTTTGTGTTTTGAAGTGAAGTCAATTGGGTTTCTGTTTGTTTTGGATTTTGATTCGTTTCGTTTAATCAGGAGGAGTCTGCTTTTGGTGCGAATTCTAATGGATTTGGTTTATTGATCTAGGGTTAATGTCATTTGAGTTATAAGTTTCGATTTATTGCATATTTATTTAATGTAAAACGGTTAAAGTTGATATTGAGAAAAGGGTTTTGATAGTTGGGCGGTAGAGTGTTTGTTGCTCTGAGAAAATGAGGCTTTGATAAAACACACTGTACAACTAACTTATTAATATTTATAGTTTTTCCTGCTGATTTGGTGTATGAACTCGTATGGTTACTTTTTTCAATTTAGAGTTTGTATGGTTAGAATTACACATTTCTTTTCTATTTCACATTTTTTAAATGAGGCAGCAGAAGTAGGACAAATAAAATAAACGTAAATTTTGAAAGAAAACTAAAGACTTCTCTGGTATTTATTAAAAAAGACTCCTTTGAATTACAGGCCTATAGCCTTAGTGGACTAATCAATCCTAGTTTCACTAGATGTCCCAATTCATATAAAATACTAAATAGATAAATAACGTACTCCTAAGTTAACAGAAATCCTAATAAAACACAATTCCCTAATATTTTTGTCCTACATTTGTCTAAAACAAAATTGGTTTGGTGAAAAGAGTAGAATTGGGTCGTTGCAGTTTCACTTGTACGATTAATTACTCTATGAAATGCAGCTTTAAGTTGATTGCTACAGCTAAATCAGTTCAAATAACATTTCAGGACAATGAGTAGATTCAAAATTACATGGATTTTGGAAAACTTTAAGTCAATTATTTCTTTGGTTTCTTGCTGAGAGCTTGGTTTCACAAATATGCGATATAGTATTTTAGTTTTCTTGTTTCTACTTGGAATCTAGATAGAGAACACGTGTATGGTGTTCATTTAATGTTTAGGTCAATTATGTTAAATGATTGAGTGAAAGTTTCGTGTTGGATACCATTTTGTTTTCCTCTATTTTTTACGTTTCTGATTTTTCTGA
Source organism: Ficus microcarpa (assembly GCA_025413485.1). Classification (NCBI taxonomy): domain Eukaryota; kingdom Viridiplantae; phylum Streptophyta; class Magnoliopsida; order Rosales; family Moraceae; genus Ficus; species Ficus microcarpa. The sequence continues at coordinate 52,951,556 of CM046377.1, read as the reverse complement.
CTAACACAAAGTTCAAAGAGTGGAGAACCTTTTGTGGGAAATAAGCTGGATTGAAACTGTCTTTTATTTACAATTTTTATGACTTATTCTAAGCCCAACTGAGTTAACATTTTTCTCTTCTTGTGGGGGTCTCATCCCTGTTTGACGAACAAAAGAAATATATGGTTCTGAACTGTTTTTCTCTTGTTTCCTCATCCTCTTTTAGGAATTTTCGTTTTAGTTTTCTACTCCCACATCTATTTCTATTACCACATATGACATTTTTGTTGTGGATTTCTATGCCCCCCCCCCCCCCCCCTCCTCCCTTTTCTCTTTTTCCCTTTTGATTTGTGTTCCACTTCACCTTTGTTTCTTTGCCACAGTGGTTATATTTTTTACTCTCAGTTTTTCTCTTGGTAAGATTTTGTTTGGTTATGAAACCTCCATTACAGAACCGTACATGAGATTTTCCTCTCACACTGTGCCACCCTTCTTTCCGGTTTCTGACCTTGAATGCCATATTTTGCTGACGGAGTTTTTCTTTTTCTTTTTTTTTTTTTTTTTTTTTTTTGGCCAACTCTTATTCTTCTCTTCTAGCGGTAGCCAATAGAGTTTAAGCTCTGATAAAGATTATTTGACATTATTTGATTGCCTCTTTTGATATATAAAACTCATAACAATCAAATATTTGTTGTGCCTGTAATATAAACAATTGAATATTATGTTGGTAGTTTTAGGTGCTAGGATTAATGATTTTCAAACATGGGCACTGAAGTTGTAGCTTGAAATTTTTAACTGATATTTAACAAGCCATGAGAAGTGCAAGATGCTAGAGATAGTGCTTAACTTTAAACCCAAGACTTGGTTCAGCTGGAAACTCTAAATTTTTGTAGAAATGGTACACTTCCACTTAGAATCGGATCCAAATATTGACATAGCTTCACATGCAACATATAAATGGGTGTGTACGTACCAATTTGCATGCTACATGTACACTGTTGATATGCCACGAATACGAATGTAAGCATGCAATGTAAGTGACAAAAAAATTTGTGCGTGGCAAACATTTGTGGCATGTTTACAGCATGTGTCTGAGCTTATGTATGTGTTATGTGCACTTCGCACAGGCATAGCATGCTGCATGAGTGTGTGTACACACACACACACACACACACATATATATATGTGTATACATTTTACATTTACGAAAGCGTACAAAGATACACATATAAAAGTTTACAAAGATGCGTATGTTCTTGCATATTTTTAAATTTTGTTTCCATCCTAAAACGACTTTACACAAAACATGTGCATATCTATGAAGATTTACATATATACCTTTTGCTTGACTATTTGTATTGGTGTTTGCATTTGTGTGTGGTGTAAATGATTCCCACTATAAAGGTCTCTTATAAAGAATGCACTGTGTGTACTTCTATTCAAAGAAAGCTGCTGAAGTTTGTGGCTGCATATTTTTAATGGAAAGCCAAGTGTTTCATTGACATCAATAAATAACAACAGGGACTTTTTCATTCAAAAAATTTTAGGTTTTGCTTTACAATGTAAAATGGCTTTTGCTCTTCAAGTGTCCGTGTTTACAGATCGCATGTTGATTTGAAGGGATAACCCAACCAACCAATCAGTTTAGTTTGGTTTTTGCGGTTTGTCCTTTTTTTTTTTTTTTTAAACATCTGTACGTTCACAGTGCAATCCTATGTCATATATGTACAAATAGACAAAAGTGCATAGCACAGAGAAGCACTTTTTAGGGGGAATTAGAATGTTTTTCGTCTGGTGATTTGAGAACTACTGTTCTGATAGTAGAAGAGAGTTCGGTTAATTTTTATATCCAACCATGTCTTACTTTGCGTGAATCACGTGCAACTACTCAACAGGTTGACATGGTTATAATTCCAGCAACAACAGGGCAGATGGGTGTTCTTCCCGGACACGTATCAACAATCGCAGAGCTCAAACCTGGGGTCCTCTCAGTTCATGAAGGAAACGACGTGACAAAGTACTTTGTCAGCAGTGGTTTTGCGTTCATCCATGCAAATTCTTTCACTGACATCATCGCGGTGGAGGCTGTTCCACTTGACAAGATTGATGCCAACCAGGTCCAGAAGGGGCTTGCAGAATTCACCCAGAAGTTAAACTCAGCCACAACCGACTTGGAGAAAGCCGAAGCCCAAATTGGAGTCGAAGTGCATAGTGCCCTCAACTCTGCCCTAACAGGCTAGTTTGTTACCACTAGTCTTTGCTGATTCGCCCTTTTTGTTTGGTTTAGTCCGATTCTCGCATGTTGCTTCTTTTAAGGGTTGCCTCATTTGACGCTTCATTTTGTTCTATGGAGCCACAAATGTGTTGAATATCTTTCAGTATTTCGCTTTCCGTGCTGAATGTGGAATTGATTTTAATAATAATCTTTGATTCAGTATCATGCTTTCAGAGAGAGCTGAGCAATAACTTTTTTAAAAAATATGTATGTACTTAATTTTACTTCGCCTATTTCCTTTTTACCTGTTTTGCACAGCTCTTTGTAGAAATTCACTGTAATGAGCTGAATTGCAAAAAAATGCCATGCTCTTGACCTTGACCTTGAACTTGACCTGCGTCTATACTCTTTTTTTTTTTTTTTTTAATGAGCAAGATAACTTTCTGGGGTATGTTTTAAATCGATAACTTGGAGTACCAAATAAAAAGGTGATTCGGTTTTCGGCATAGGATCATTTCGTAACCCAAAAATATATATGTATATAAATTCAATGAAATTTGACCATATTTACATATTAAGAATGGGTAATGGAAGTAAAAATCTAATACAGGCAAACTATCCTCTCTCTCTCTCTCCCTGCGTGGGTGCGAGGGTTTGATTTCTTTAAGGTCTCTAACAATGCAAGTGGCTTCCCCACCTTCCCAGTTTGTTCGTGATCTGTCGGATTAGAGTCTTGGACTCATTCCTCAAGGTTCATGTTTATGTGGAGTTTGTGGTAGTCTCAGAATACTGACTATTAATGTCGTAGAGGATTAACACATTCCATCTATTGTAGAGGATCAAAAAGAATCTATCAAAAAGAATCTTATGTACGCTTGATTATTAGAATGTTGCCGATTTGTGAAGCCTGACAACCCCAGTAATCGAAGCCCATCTAGACTGCGACGAAGAACCTAGACAGAGAACCTGCCAAACATGATGGAAATCATCCCAATGGAGAAAAGAACGTGTCCTAATCTAGTCGACAACACCGATCCCCCTCGCCTTCCTCATCACCATCTTTGCAACTTCGACGGCGGTCGCTTGTGACATCCTTTGGCAATGGGTTTGAATTTTTTTTTTTTTTCCCCCAAGATTGGTTTAGTTTTCTTTTTAAGATTTGTTTAAGGGAGTTTTTTTTTTGTCTTTTTTTTTTCATCAGTTTATATTTTGATTAATTTTTTGATTTAAATTGTCATTATACTAAAATATCCTTCTTTTGTCATATCACATGCACACATTACCTATTCTGTTGAAGAATTTACGGATTTGGACGAAACAATTTAAATTGTCAATGTTTTAAGACTTAAGGAATTCTTTGACGAAAAATTAAAAAAACAGTGATTAAACTATCATCTAATAAAGAGTTTATATCTAACATGGGTGTATATATGAAAGTGTATTTAAATGCATTATAATGGAAAAAATATATTTTAAGATAATTTATAAGATAAAATGAGGATATATATAAATTTAATGAATGTAAATGGAATTACTTTATAAGGAAATCAAAATTGAACAGGATTTCTAATCTCCTAAAGTTAAGAAATTAATTTACAATACAAACCATTTACAATCTACAATTATCTAGATATCTAGAGCTGTCAATTGTGCTTTGGCCGCCCAATAAGTACAATGACATAGCATAGAAAAATTTTGGACCAGGCACTAAGTCATGAGATTACATTGAGCCGGACTAAACATGACATGAGGTGATGGGTTGAGCCAGGATTATAATTTTAAGCACATAAACGTAGCACAACACGGCATGATGTTAAGTATGAGCATGGCATGGAGCACAAATCAAGCACAATGCAGCCTGTTGAGCATGATTATCCTATTCGGTGGTTTTCAATTTTTTTTTTTTTTTTTTTTTGGTCTAGTATTTCCCTTTCTTTTGGGTTGGCTAGAGTAAATGAAAAGGGAAATTGTTGCGTATAACATATTTTATAGGTATTTTTTAAGTTTATAGTAGGATTTTAAAATGTGATAAATTATAATATTCTTGAATTTTCGGGTAAATATTTGGATTTTTTTTAGTAATTAATAGATTTACAAGGGGAGGAGGAAGAGGAGGAAGATTTTTTTTTCTTTTTTTGATATTGCGTAGTCATATATTTGATCATGGTTTTTATTATTATGTTTACAATTTGATGCTATAATTACTATTACTCTTTACAAAAATACTATTTGACTCTTTCTCTCAAATAAAAATTGATATTTTCAAGTTTATGACGTGGATAGCATCTTTTTTTCTTTTTCCTTAATAATGAAATATTAAATTCTTTCTTTGATTGCATTATTTTTTCATTCGAACAATATTAAAAATTATATTTAAATAACATTAAAAAAAATAAGGGTCAATTTCAATAATAACATTTCTAAGAATTTTAATTTTAAATCTAACACTACTTTTTCATACTTTCACATATACCATTACTAGGGGTGGCAATACGGGTCGCGACACGACGACACGACTCGAAAACGACACAAATTTTGCGGGTTCGGGTTGGGAAAAATAGGGTGCGGGTCGTGTTCGGGTTGGGAAAATTTGACACGAAAAAAAATCGTGTCGTGTTCGGATTGGATCCGTTTTTTTCGTGTCAATTTTCGTGTCACGTTCCGTGTCAATTTCGGGTCAAGTTCGGGTCACGGGTTAATTTCGTGTTACTTTTCGTGTCAATTTCGGGTTAAGTTCGGGTAAAGTTCGTGTCACGGGTCAATTTCGTGTCAATTTCGTGTCAATTTCGTGTTAATTTCGGGTCAATTTCGTGTCGCGAGTCAATTTCGGTTCGTGTCGTGTCAACCCGTGACGGGTTCGTGTCGTGTTCGTGTCGAGGTTTCGTTTCGTGTTCGTGTCGCGGGTCGTATTCGGGTCGGAGAAGAAAAAAATCAACACAGCTCTAACACGACACGAACCCGACACGTGACACGAATTACCACCCCTAACCATTACCACATTGAGGGACCCACGTATATGCATTACCAAATTTACCTTCATCAAAAACCTAGATCATTTTTTTTTTTACCCTCAACTTCCCAACACCGAGAGAGAGAGAGAGAGAGAGAGATCTCTGGGAAGTTGATGAGGCCTAAGGCTACGCAGAAATCTGGGTTGCCAATATGGGGATGGAGGGGGCTGACTCACCATCTTTAAGAGAGTGGAGAATTAGGTCTAGAAGGTCTCTGCAAATATGTTTTGTTTATTTCTCTCTCTCTCTTTTACTCTCTCTCCCCAAGGCTCTCGCTCTCACGAAGGAACCCATTCCACAGAGGCAGACAAACAAGGGCAAGCCATCTCCCGATTCCCATAGTTTAGCCATTTCCCTCTCTCTTTATTTCTGATCTGACTATCTTTTTTTTTTTCTTCTTCTTCTTCTTCTTCTTCTTCTTCTTCTTCTTTTTACCTCTCTCTATTATTTCTCAAGGTTGAAGCTTATGGCTTTCTTCTCCTGTTCTTGCTCCAAGCATTGCGATTCATTCACTCCTTTATTAAGTTTTATGCTTTGTCATTTTCTTAGTTAAGAAAATACTCCTATGTTCGGTTTGCATAAGGTTGAAGCTTATTTCTTTTTCAACAAACACAATGGTAATTGTATATATCAATTATTTGATGGTGCTATGATTTTTTTTTTTTTTTGGTTGAAATAAATAGTGCTATGATATTTTGGATTGATCATATGTCACTTTAAATTCAAATGAAAACATTATACTAGCATAAATTAAAAAGAAAAAAAATTTAAACCAAGTCCTGAGAGAGTCATGATAAAAATGACTCGTTGGTCATTAATATAATTACTTGTACATATTATCAACTCAAAAATTGTATTTTAAGGCGAATGTTAAGCTTTGTGTAACAATAATATTGACGTTAGAAATAAGTTAAGGAAAGTCATATATATGCATTTAAAATATATTTTTTACATCTATAAATTAAACTAAGTCCTAGAATTGTCATTATGAAAATGACTTATTGTCATTGGTCATTTCTATAATTACATGTACACACTACTAATCCAAAAACTATATTTAAGGTGAATGTCAAGCTTTTTGTAACATTAATATTGATGTTATAAATAAGCTAGGGTAAGTCACATTTATGCATTTAAAAACCATTTTTTACATCCATAAAATAAATTATGTCCTGGAATAGTCATTATGAAAATGACTCATTGATCATATATAATTACATCTAAACACTACTATAAATAGGAATACGAATATTAAATAGCAATCCGATAGTAGTTATAATAATTACCACTAGTTCTATAATTGGATGTCGTTATGACCATGAGTATTTATTATAGTGATTAGTAGTAATTATGACAATTACCATTAAAATAGACGAATTATATATATGTTTTCTTGAAATTGGTTGCAGAAGTGTCAATAAAAACACAACTAGTCATTCAATTTAACAACATTGTTGTTATAATAAACTCGAAACAAGAATATGTTGTTCTAATAGTTGCATAATGTTATAGACGCAAGTAATTATTATTGTGACTAGTAGTAATTGCGATATTTACCATACTAATAGACTAAATATATATATGTATATATATACACGTAGTGGACTAATCATGTATATATATATATATATATTCAAATTGAATTCAACAGTCAATATACTAAAATAAAAACAAATATATATATATATTTTTTTTTTTTACTTTGGAAAGTTAATTTCATTAGCTAGCCGAAGGGCCAAGGCCGGGGGAGCAAATCTCGGAGAATACAAAGAGAGAACAGTAACCAGAAGAATGCCAACTAGTTGGGTCTCCAGTGAAAATTATAATCATATATAGCACGTAAACAAACATTTTCATTATTTTGCCGAAGATATATAACTTTTACCAAGGCAGCGCCATTGCACACTGAAAAATAAAAATAAAAAAGCAAACTTTGAACAACCACACAACAGCCATAAACCATAAAACGAAAAGGAGCACCCTCACAAGGAGAAGCAATAATCGACTAAAAAAGAAAAATGAGACCCAAACAACCCAACATAACAGAGATCCAAACTAACGACGACGGCGTCGAACTCTGGACAGCAGCCCGAGCAAACTCCAGCTGATGGTGCAACTAAGTCCTTGCAGCAGCGAATGATTTGGAAATTGCGATTTTCAGATGGGCCGAACTCTAAGAAATTGGGTTTTCAGATAACTCGCCGATCTTGTGGAGACAAAGAAGAACGGCAGCAAGGAAAAATGGGAAGAGAAAGAAGAAGATTAAGAAAATTGGTCAAGGGTTTCAACGAGGGCATTTTCGATATTTTAACTAGATGGGTCCCTAAAAATCTGACAATGTTATATATAAAAGTATTGAGAAGTACCATTAGATTTGGAATTAAAATTTTCATAGGTGCTATTATTAAAATTAACCCTAGAAAATAATGGTATAATGGTTCTTTAAGAAGGCCCAATAATTTTATTAGGTTAAGTACGATAAGAATACGAACACGATATGAACATGAGTATACAAGATATAACTGGAGCTAACGTTGTGCTATAACTGATTCTAAGAATTTGAATCTTGAGCTAGCACAAAATGTCACAAAACCTCAACGGAGCATATTCAACATGAAAGCATGTCTGGGCCTATTCTATTATCGGTTGGACCGACACAACAAGAGCAACATTTATCTCTAGAAGAAAAAACCTAAATAATTTAAAAAGCAGAATTAATAGATTTGGAAGTAAAACTTTGTAGGCTATATGTTTAATGATTTGGAAGTAGAAAGAATGATCTTAAGGGGGTGTTTGGTGTTTGAATTTGAGTTAAGATTTTTAAGTTTCAATAATAATTTTTGTTGACTATATTTAAACTTTTATACAACTTATTTTTATTCCCTTTTTCCTTTCCACCTATTTCCCTCCTCATCCCTCTAAAAAGTAGTCTATTGAATTTTTCTATGGATTTACAGTTGTAGAGTTTGTTGGAAAATGTCTTATTAAAAACCATTTTAAATGGTCATTTTGACGTTTAAATTTGAGTGGAACCTACTTTGTATTAGTGTCTGTTTAATGTGAATTCATGTTTTACTCCACAAGGAGTTTGAAATCAAATTTTTATACGCTTAAAATGATGGAGAGGTGAATGAAAAAATTAACTCTCAAAAGTGCACCTATAAAGTTGGAAAATAAATTGAAAAAACTCTCATCTCACATGGGAAAGAGTCGTAACCAAAGGACTTGTGTGCGAGCAAAGGACTTGTGTGCGAGCGGGTCCTACAAGCAAAAATATTGTAGTGATTTGTCTACTTCATACCACCTTGGTTTTGCTACAATTTCTGTCTGTTTTCTATTCCAACTCAAACGTTATAAAGAATCAAGCAATTAAGTTGAGTTAATTGCTAGCAAATCAATACCAATTAATTTGGCTTTTGATGCCTCAAAAATGTTTTGGAGGACACCAAAAAATGTTTGGAGAATAACTAAACGGTTAGTTGTTAAATGGCCACAATTCAATGGGCAATTAATCCGAAATTCAAAACTGTATAGCAGCCAAACGTTTGGTTGTATTGTGCATATTAAGAGCCATGCTTTTGTGCCTATAAAAGGTACTCCTCCTATAGTCCCAGAAGAGAGAAAAAAAAAAAAAAAAAAAACGAGAGAACACAAGAAGAAAATATAGAGTATCCCTTTCTTCTCTTAGTCTAAGTCTAGTTAGGTGTGTTTCAATGTGATAAGAGTTCAGAGTGTGTTGTTTTTCAAGTTCGTCGAAAGCTGTAATGTAATGTGATGTGCTGTTATCGTTTGTAAACCGTTATATCTTGGGAAGTAGATGCTAGTTGATCCTCATGCACCGACGGTAAAAAGACGAATCTGTTTTAAGGAAACCGTACAACACACGGACTTTGGTGTTCATCGACAATTTCCGTTATCTTGTATTATTATGTAATTTTGTTGTTAACGAGTTTTATGTTTGTTAATTCCGATATTTGTTCGTTGTTCTATTTTTTGGATTTTTCACTAACATAATTTTCATTTAACCAAAGAGGAATTAGAATGAATTTTAACATCAATCTTTTTCAGTGCATTAATCACTAATATGCCAAATCACTTCTTATTCTCTTCAACAACGTCGTTTCCAAGAAATTGATGATTAAGATGTGCTCCATTTTAATACTCCCAAATTATATATATATATATATATTACTCTTGTTTTATAGAGAAATTTTGTTTCATACTCTTTACAAATCTTTTTAAGAAAATATAAATGTTGTTAAACACGTGTCAGTATTGAACCTATTTGCTTAAAACTTTTTCAAAAAAGAATTCAGTAGAAAAATTTGAGAATGACTGCAGTAAAGCCCATTTATATATCTTTTCGATATATTTTATTTTTAAACCGTTAAGATATAATCAAACAGCTGAAATGTTATCTATGTATACTAATTATATTATATTATATCTTACCTCATATTAATATAGATTAATAAATAAAAAAATTTTAAAAAAATTTTAAAAGACCAACCCCCTTCCCTGAGACCGGCGGCCTCCCCCCCGACACTGACGACGAACTCCCTTTTCCCTAGCCAAATCTATCATGCCTCCCCCCCTCCTCCCTTTCACGTTGAGTCGACCGAGTCCCAACCCCCCCTCACCAATACCGACCAGTCCAATCCCTCTCTCCTTCCCGACTTTGGCAATGGAAACCTCCTTCCCCTCAACCTTCCACTAGTGAAGGTGGGTTTTTTTCAATTCTTTTTTTAATTATTTTTTAATTTATTGATTAAATACTACTGTAAGATAAAGTGTACAATAATTATCGGATATAAATAATATATCAATCATTTGATTACATATAAATGGTTTAAAAATAAGTTCCCTTGATAAGATATATACGAAGGATTCTATTGCAGTTTTACTCGAAAAATTACTGTAATTTCATAACATTTCACAACTGACTTTTTCTTGCGAAAATGCATCAAAAACCTCAACAAGAAGAAAAGCGGCAATTCCACGTGTGTGAATCTTTTTTTTTTTTTTTTCCCACCTGCCCAGATCCACGTGTGATATTTGAATTAACTTATTCTTTTTTTTTTTTTTTGAAAGTGGGAAAATAACATCTTCATTTAATTAATAACCAACCATAACATTATCATCATTCTAATTTTTTTTATTGGAGTATAAAGTTACGATTTATATTCTGAATTTTTAATTTTAGTAATTTACATCCAAATTTATAAATCTATATCAATTTACATTTTATTAATTAATAATGTTGATTTTTTTAAATAAAAATTGATATTCCATTTGCATATAAATTGTTATTTAACAATGATTAAAATAATTATTTATGTTATGAATTAATAATTCATGTATAAATTATTTATTAATTTTCTTCAAAAGATTAATATTATTGTCAATGATGCAATATGTTACATATTTATAAGTCTAAGGTGTAAATTATTAAAATTAAAAATTTAGGGTGTAAATTGAACTTTATAATTATTTTAGGTGTATCAATAAAAAAAATTCCTGTAAGTTTCTAATTTATGATCAGTGCAGAATTACGTAACAATTCACTAAGTACAATTAAATAGATAGATCTTTTTCTCGATAATTTAATAAATAGATTCGATACCTTTTACTCTTTTTTTTTTTTTTTTTTATATTGGCTCTTATTATTCCTAATTTTGTAATTATTATTGTTCTAATTATCTTTATATTCTTCAACCAAAAATGTATCAAATTGCATTATTGCATTCTAAAGCACGTTAGGAGTCCTTCCAATAAGCAGTCACACTCGTGCAATACACCTCACGACCAGCACAAACAACAATTACTAGTAAAAAGAAAAAAAAAATCTATTTTTTCAAGCCAAAAAAAAAATTTTTTTTTTTAAACTTCAATGATTAACTATTAGAATAAATGTACAACTTTCCATAGAATCGATACTTTTATCCTATAATTACTGTTATGTTTGTTATTATATTAATTTTTGAAAACTTTGATACGTGAATATCAATATTAAAAATTTATTGCACAACATATAAAGTCACGAGACCGTTAAAATGTTCATACAATCTAGGAAATAAAAGGGTAATGTCTATCAATAAATTAAAAAGTTTAAGAAAAGAAGTAAATAATATTTTTTCAATAAATTTTCTGCAAAAAAAATTCACTAAAAAATCAAAATAAATAATATTTAAAATAAATTAAAAAATTTCCTAAATTTATTATTTATTTATGTTTAATAAATAGATTAAAATTATTTTTATTTGAATTTAAAGTGGGGATTCAAACTCTACTTATCATGACGGAATTAGATGTAGAATTACCATTAAATTATATTTATAAACATACATTATTCAGTATCATTTAGTTAAATATTTTAAAATCATAACATTTACTTCTTTTTAATTTCGTAAATAATATTTACATATTTTCAGTATATAAAAAAATTTACTATATTTTCGGTATTAAAAAAAAAAAAGGAAAGTCTGTGATAGAGTCTCATTTATATGTCATATTGGTATAGTTTATTTTTAAACTATTAAGATATGATCGAACGGCTGAAATGTTGTTTGTGTATTATAATTATAATATACCTTATCTTGTATTAATATAGAGTAATAAATTTAAAAATAAATTTAAAAAAACCAACCTTTAGCTGGTTGTAGGTGTTGCCCTCCCCGACGTCGGCGATGAGCCTACCCCAGTGACACCGACAACGGACCCCCCTCGCCCAACCAAATCTGTGCCCCCAACACCTGGAACAAATGAAGAGGCCCCTTCTTGACGCCGGCGATAGACCCACCTATCCCCCCCCCCCCCAAACGTCAACCAAGTCCCATCCCCAAAAGCCAGAGCTATGCACCTTCCTTTCTGACGCCGACGAAGGCCCTCTCTTCCGATCAGATCTGTGTCGCGCCCCGTCCCACCCCTAAACAGATCTATGCGCCCCCCCTCACCCAAGCCAAATCCGCACACCTCCCCCCACCAGTCGTCAGCTCAAAAACTGATAATGAGCCCCCCACTTGCCCAGAAACTGGCGATACCCCCCGTCGCATATGCTGTCAACTATAAATAATATATGTTTTTTGTTTTTTGTTTTTGATCATTTCTTTTTTATTATTATTTTTTAATTTATTAGGGTATACTAATACGATATAAAGTGTATTCTAATTATTATACATGAGTAATATTTTAACTAAACGATTAGATTTTAATGATTTAAAAAATAAACCCTATTAACACAGTATATTAATAAGGCTCTATCCTAATTTCACCTTAAAAAATAAAAAATCCAGCTTCCATTATAAATTTTGTTTTTTAAAAAAAAGGGCAAGGATCGATTACAATTTACAACGTGGGGAAGGCTGAAAGTGGCACCACCAATAATTGAAGTCCCCTCCAAAAAGCTCCAGCCGTGGATCGATCCCAACCGTCCACTTCACTGACCTGGGTCACCGTGGCAAGATCCAACCGAAGCGGAACAAAACTAAACCTTTATCATCCTTCTCTTGACCAGGCGCCACTCGTAATCTTTAACAATTACCTTGGGAGCTTCGCTGGTGCTCGGGCTGTAGCGCACGTGTACGGGCAGCCCTGCCCAAGGGGGGCAGCGGGAGGTGGGTCCGGGGACAACGACCTAGGGAGTAGAGCCAGCATGGTCCTGACTCAGTGCGGCCCCACAGTTTTGTTTGTTTGCGAACGGTTTTTGGGGCCCACTCCTAGTCACCTCCAACGTTATGGTGTTTGTTTTCGGTTCTTTGTTTGTTTTTTCACAATTATATGCTTATTTTATGTTATTTAATTTTTTTCTTTTTCTTATTGGGAGCCGTGGGGCCCATTTTTCCTTCGCTCATGTACCAGTTTGCGAAAGCAACGGCTGACAAGTGACAAACGAACGTCATCATTAAAGGCGTCTAGAGGAATCCTCATATTGGAAATTTATTAATATATTGCCACTGGTATTGTAAGAAATTTCTATGATGCCATTGTTCTCAGTTGTTGCTTCGAGACTTTTATAACGTTCTGGAATCTAGATGGATGGCAAAATTGGTAATTATGAGAAGCATTTGAGGATATTTCGGGGAATTCATACCTCAACCTATTGTGCATTTTTACTTGCCATCCTCCTAATGTTGTGAAATTTTATTGTTTCCACATATTTTCGTATGGCTTTTGCTCCAACCCTCATCCAATTTTGTTTTATCCGTCTTCTGTTCTTGTTTTGACAAGTTTTGTAAAAATGTGTCAAACTATACGTGGAGAATTTTACTTCCAAGTTATAAAGATGATAATGCCCTAATCTTAAGATATACATATTTGATTCAGTTAAAGATAATTCGTAATAAAAAGAGTCTTTCGATCAATCATAATATGTGACTTAATTAAACTTATAAAAAAACTTATTTAAAATTAAACTCTGTAATTAACAACATGAAAGCTATAATAAGGGAGAGGGTTTGCAAACAAGTTTAGCTCTAAAAACATTGCGATTCTATGAATAATTATTATCTTTCATCGGATCGATGCCAAGTAGTACGAGAGGTTAAGAATGAAACTTAAATTAATTAACAATTAACTAGGGTTTCTAGAATTGCCACTAAACAAACTTTACATTGGGGCTAGATACCGATCTTAGAGTGTAGTCTCACCTACAAAGCAAACTCAAACTAACGCAAACATGACAGTACAAAATAACTCTCAATTAGTTCTTTAATTTGTTTCTGTTATTTGTTTAGTTTAATAGTTTTGATCTAACTTACAAGCACATAGAGGTTTGAACATTTCTTTATTTATTTATTTTTTTAAATTTTTTGTAAATATTAGTAAACTCTCTCTTAAGATCAATGGAGAAAACAAACACATAGAAAAAAGTATTATAGATTCCCATACCACTTTGGAAATTATGAAATACATTTATGGCTACGTGTCTCTTTTAAGAGAGTATAGGTGAAGAGAACCTATAAGACACGGGTGTAATAAATAAGAGAGAGCAAAACTTATGGATGCCTAAAGAAAACCCAACACTAAGGGGACCAAAATGATAAAATAAAGAATTTCATGCGTACCCATATTGAAGGAAAAAAAAAAAAAAAAAAAGGGACAAAAGGGCATTCTAACTTGGAGAAACGGATGCATGAACTATAGCCAATAGATTGAATCACCATGGAATCTTTGGAAAACCGGAAAACCGCCATTGGTTTTCATATTTTTAAAAACCATCTACTTTTTGATATTGATTAATTAAAATTTTTTTCAACTACGCAGAAGATTACAAACCTTATTATCTCCAACCAACCACGTCCATACACTTTACATCGACTTTACCAAATTAACCATTGACGAGAGACTCTGTTAGTGCAAGTCCACCATTAGTGTAACACGCCAAAAACCACTAGATTCCACCCAGTCTTCTCCAACCACTCTTTAAATATGAGCTTACACTCAAGCTTTCTCTTTCCCCCTCCTCTCTTTCTCTCTCTCTCTCTCTCTCGCTCGCTCGCTCTTTGTGTCTAATAAAAATTTTTCATTTCTGAAACCAATTTTTTGGTTCATCCGCATCTTCATCTTCATTTTCTTAATCATGTCAAGTGGAATGTTTCACTTTTCCGGGAGTGAAGACTGCAACAATAATGAGACCCACTTTCTTGAAGCTTGTTTTCTTTGCAGAAAATCCCTTGGGTATAATACAGACATATACATGTACAGGTAATTAGTTTTTCACCGGATCAATTGGTTTTTCTCTTTGCATACCACAGATGTGGTTTTTTTCTTCTACTTTTAGAATTATAAGGGTTCTCTTGCTTTTCTGTTTGGTTGCTAAGAAAATATGAAATTATGCAGGGGAAACACACCGTTTTGTAGCAAAGAATGCAGACAAGAGCAGATAGAGTTTGACGAGGCAAAAGAAAAGAGTTGGAAAATATCAAGTAGATCTCTCAGAAAATCAGACACCAAAAAGAACTCTAGCACCCCAAGCAAAACCTCACGGACTGGCACCGTTGTAGTTGCTTGAGTACCATTGATGATCATGACCTTATATATGTATATTGACTTATCTTTTCAGTGTTTGGAGGAAAAGAAAAGAAAAGAAAAGAACAGGAAAATGAAAAAGAAAGTGAAATCAGAATTTCCCTTGTTGGAAATTTGATGAAGGCGTGTGCATCATGAGTTTGTGATCTGTTAAAAGATGAGAAGTGGTTGGTTTGAGATCATCAGGAAGAGATGAAAATTTTTGATTTTTTTTTTTTTTTTGGTTGGATTGGATCGGTGTTTATAAGAACGATCTGTGGAAGAAAGGATCGGGGTTGTATACTGTTGTAATGATGTTTGATCATTTTTCCTTTCTGGAATAGAAATTTTGAGGCATATTCAAGTTTCTAAAAGAGACTTGATATTTTCTGTTTACTATCCCAAAATTTTGTGAGGTTAATTAATTCATATATATATATATATAGAATATATGAATATATAAATATGGCTGAAATTATTAATTTAAAAAACTTAATTTCAGTACTATAGAAGAAAGGGATTACGATTACAAGTTACAACACTCATGCTAAGTTCTTGCTTTCTAGCTCTAGTAGTATACGTTCTCCTAATTATTGAAATTACACAAGGGGATTATATAGAATTTTAAGGGAGAGATTGATAGATATACGGGAATTAAATAAATATTCATCAAGTTCAAAAACAATTTAAAAGAGGGAAAAAAGAGATCCAAAATTAATATGATTAATGAAGAACTTATATATATTATTTCTTAATAAGCAAATGAAGGACTTATTGTCAGAATTATGCATCATAGATCATTAATATAGTATGTATAATACATTATATTTTGAAATTTTTACTTCAATATAAAATATTACACATTAATAAAGTATTGTTACAATATCTTAGTCTAGATATTACATGTTTCATCACATTCACTTGTCGGAAACGAGACTTTGGGGGTGTTTGGTGTGTTAGTTTGAGTTGAAATATTTTAGTTGTAATAGTAAATTTTTTTGAATTTTCAGAAAAGACAAAAAACTTTTTGGGAAAAAGACAAAAACTTTTTAGGAAAAAGACAAAAAAAAGTTTGAAATGAGATGAAAATGGTTGGCAACCATCCACCCCCTTTATCTGTGTATTATTCCATTATTATTATTGTTGATAGGATTTTCAATTTTATATTACTAATAAAAATGATTTTTTAAGCACTAGATTTATGAGTATTCAAATTATTAAAAAACTTTACCACATGGCATAAAATTGTTCTAATTATTTTCTTAAAAAAAAAACTGTTCTAATTATAAAATTAACTATTAAAAAAATAATATCTAACAATTAATTATATAACCGTTCTTATTATGAATATAAAATAAGAGGATCTGTGCAAAAACTTGTGTTTGTATTGCACTTCTTCTAAAAAGTTCTTCCACACGTTCGAAAAGAAAACGTAAAAAGAAAAATAAAAAGACACTACGTGATGGATGTCATCAGACACGTTACTGTCATGCTTATCGTTTTATCGCTTTAATGTCTTTTATCTTTTTCTTCTTTTATAATTGCTCTCTAAATTGTCTTTATTTACCTAGAAAGGTGCAAATGCAATAATGATATAATTCGTATGTAATTAGACAGTAACGTTTTTAAGAAGATGAGCATTCCAACTGAAACATGATAATATTTATTATAATTTTTGAGAAGAGTTAAATGTTGGTATTTTGTTATCGCAGACTTTCTACGACAAGTAATGAATATTCAAATCAACAAGGAAAAAACTTTTCAAGTAATAAAAATCATTTACTTGACAAATTTATTGTCTATCACTATGTGTACTGGAAATGTTTTTAAAATATGTTATTTACTTTTATATTATTTTTGTAAAAATACTATTTACTGATAGTAAAACAGTATTGACAGCACTTTGTATATAGTAGTATAATTTAATTTGAAATTAACACAATACATATCTGGTGCAACAAAAATAAAACTATTTGTATTAAACAGTATTTTGTAATTTCCTTTAAAAAAAACTGTATTTTGTAATTTAACTTAATAATTTAACACAACTTTTTAGAGGTTACGACAGTTAAAAAAAAAAAAAAAAAAGAATTTAAGTCAATTTCATATCCCCACTAAATATGACCCCAATAAAACTAAACGACAATTGTTTTAAAGCTACAACAAATACCAAATGAACCCTATCGGATGTGCTTTACCAGTATAGAAGTTTTCTATTATCACAAAATCCACCTTTAATGTTATATTTAATAAAATTAGCTATGTAAGAAAAAAAAAAAAAAAAAAAAAGAACTAAAATTACCTTTATAAACCAAGTTGTGGTATTTTGAGGAAGAAATACTAAACGCATTAACTTTACATAAAGTTATTCACGGCATTGGATCAAGATAATTATTTTTAGAAACTTTTTAATTTTTGCCCACACTTTAACAAGTTTGTCCTTAGAATCAAACCCACTGATTCTAATTCAATGCAGCAGCAAAATTAATATTTACATTGTTGATTTAAGTAAATTCAATATTAAGGATGAATTTTGCATAATTAAAAATCTATAAAAATTGAATTTTACGTGATTAGAGAAAGAAAAGAATAATCTCATCATTTTCAAAACATAAAATAAATTCAAGTAATGAATTGGTATGACGATAAAAATGTCTTTTCTTTTTCTTCTTACAAGATGCGTTTATGATTTACTCCATGCTAAAACCCCCACTCAATCAATAGGTTTGTAAACACCGAGTCTATGATAGCGGAGAGTGAAAACTCGACCCATCAATACAATAAAATTTAGTCTGGTTGTTTTCATTTTATAGACAAATCGTAAGATTTTGAAATTGATGAAGAGCATGGGAAAACACCAAAAATCCCCTCTTTGAGTGAGAAACCTATTATTGTCGTACTACTTGCACTCATTTGGGCCTTCTAGAGTATGATAATCATTTGGGCCTGAATCTCAAGACCTTTAACTTTGGCCTCTCTCTCTCCTTCTCTACTTCAATTTTCCTTGGTGAATGAATTTAAGTTAAAAAAGTACAGTTTTAGTTAAAAATTTTTATTAACTTTTCAGAAAAAATAAAAAAATTTTCAAAAAAAGATAAAAACTGATATGAAAAAGTACAGTTTGAGTTAAATTGCCAAACGAAGTTCATCTATTACTCTCTCTCTAAAACCCAAAAAAGAAATAATTACACAAAAAAATATATTTTTTTAATATCTCATTTATATATTTATTTTTTAAATTATATTATATAAATTTTTATTTTTTTTAAGAAATAAATATTTGTAGTAGTTATTTTGTTCTTTTTACTACATTGATATAATATCTTTTTTATAAAAAATCTTTTTTCTTTTTCTTTTTTTTTTTTTGGTTTTTGACTTTAACGATGAATATTTTTTTGCTGATAAATGTGAATTATTTTTAATAAACCCAAATCAATTTTCCTTTTTTTTTATTTTTTATTTTTATATTTTTGTACTTTCAAATGATTCTAAAATAACCTCATTTATATTACTTTTTTGTGGTGTTCATTTTTTTCATCCTTAACTTTTTGTCTTTTGTATCCTAGGAATGTCAAGAAAACTCGTGCTTTTTTTTTTTTTTTTTGGGTTATTGATTGAACGTGATTTTTCTAATTCAGTATTTTATGATTATTTTCGTTCACGTTTTGCAATTCATAATATGTGATCAAAATATTTTCTTTTTGATTCTGAATAAAATGTTTTTTTTTTGTTTCAACATTTCATGAATAAAATGTTTATTTAACATAATTTTCCCTTTCACATTATTTTCCTTTTTTTTTTTTTTTACCATTGTTGTATCCTTATCTTAGTGATCAATTTTTTATTATAATGATTGCTTGTTAGTATGTTTTAGGTTTTTTTTTATAAACATATTTCTCAAGTATGATTTTGGTTTCTTGAAAACCTATTTTTTTTTAATATGATTTAAAGTTCTTTATGAAAATTCTAATGTTATTATAATAATATTTTTTTTATTATTATTGGTATTGTTTTAATAGTTAGTTTCTAATTTTAAATGTGGTATGAAATTGCTTATTTCTTTATGACGACTACAATATCATTATGATATTTTTTAAATGTGATATGTTATTTCTTCATGATAATCATTTTATTATTATGATGTCTTTTTTAGGTTTTAAAATGTTTTATATTTCTTTACAATTTTACTTTATTATATTCATTTTGAACTTTATTTTAATAATCGATTATTTATTCTAAAGATTTTTTTTTTCACATACTCTACCTTAGAACTTATGTCAAATGTGGTTGATTTTTTTCTTTATAATAAATCAAGTAAAATGTTTTATTTTTTTCCTTTTTAAAAGATTTGTTTAGTTTGATCATTTTTTTTAGAGATTTTTTTTAAATATTTTTATGGATTCTTTATTTGTTTATTGTCAATTCTTAATTGAAGGATATTGCGATCTTTATAAGTATTAATTTAGACATTCATATATATGAAACAAAAAATAAATATTTTTTTAAATCATGGCATCTAATTTAGACATTTGTAAAAATAACCCAAAAAAAGAAAAAAACCACGACCATCTAGACTCACACTTTCCAATCAGCCAAAACCTTCGTTGGTTGCCCCTGTCCGCCATTGTTCACCGTCTACCCAACACCGTCCATATACACTGTCACAACCCTCAACAACTCCTCCCAAATTCTTGGCTCTCAGATCTTCTCCTTTTTTCATATATTTATTTTTATTTTATGGTTAAAAGGTCCACACACTCCTTAAACTGGTGCAATATGATCTTTTTAATAGAAAATGTTAGAAATTAAATGGGATAGATCGCATTTACAACACATGTAAGTTAAATTATGTATTTTTCTTTTATGTGAGGAATGTCTCTAACTTGATCGAGATATCGAAGATCTTTGTTTCCTTCTTTGGCTTTGGGAAACTGATTTACTCTGTTGTTTCCCTCCTCTGTTTTGGGAAACTGATCAACTCAGAATAGGGATGAGTTGGGTTTTTCTTTTTTGTTTCTGATTTTGGGATTAGGAAACCTAGAGGAAGGTATATATGTGAATTGGGATTGTGTAAGAACAGGCGAGAGAATGAGAGAGGAAAGAGAAATAAAAACTAAGTGGGTTCTAGAGAGTACTCTTGTATCATTCTTATAATCAATTGTGATTGAACATAGTAGACAGAAGATCATCATTACAGGAGTAGGATCTCACATTGAGATTCCGAACCTGGGTAAATTTGTGTGTCATTATTCTTACCTTATTTATTTGTTGATTGCTTGTTTGATTGTTATTTCTCCATAAACTGTTGAATTCCGAAATTTAAGTTATTCAGTAATCATCACAAATTGGTATCAGAGCCTGGTTCATAGTTTTTTCTGTGTGACAAAAGGGTCGTGTCTGGAATTTTTTTTTTCTTCTCTCTTGCTATTCATTGTGCAGATGGGTTCAAACTCCAAGGTTGATATTGAGAAGTTTGATGGGTCGAATGATTTCGGGTTATGGAAGATGAAGATGTTGGCACATCTAGGCAATATGGGTCTTGCGAAGGCACTTGAGGGGGCGTCAAAACTTCCAACAACTATGGATGATGAGAAGAAGCAGGAGGTGCTTGAGAAAGCATACAACACTTTGATTCTTAGTCTTAGTGATAAAGTGCTGCGGGAGATTGTGAAGATGAAGTCGGCGGCGGAAATTTGGTTAAAGCTTGAATCTTTGTACATGACGAAAAGTCTTTCGAACCGATTGTATCTCAAGGCGAAGTTTTTCACCTTCAAGATGGCAGAGACCAAGGATATACAGGAGCATATTGATGAGTTCAACAAGTTGATCATGGACTTGGAGAACATAGGAGTCGAGTACGATGATGAGGATAAGGCTTTGGTTTTGCTACACTCTTTGCCAAAGTCTTATGAGAATTTCGTGGACATTTTGCAACATGACAGGGAGACGATCTCTTTGGAAGATGTTGTGGGTGTCTTGAGGTCTAAAGAACAGAAGCGCAAAAGTGAACTGGATGAGTCTAGCGGAGACAGTTTGGTAGTCTGAGGAAGATCAGACAAGAAGGAATCAATGGGCAAAAAGAAAGGAAGGTCGAAATCTCGGAATGGCAATAAGGTGTTTAAATGCTTCCATTGCCATGAAGAGGGACATATCAAGAAAAATTGCCCAAAGAAGAAGAAAGGTGGGAAGACACTAGAGAAAGATGGTGAACCTGCGGTTGCTCATCAAGAAGACGAGGGCTATGAGAGTGCGGATGTCCTAGTTGTTACAACAAAGCACTTGGATAAGCATTGGATCATGGATTCGGGTTGTTCGTTCCATATGACGCCAAACCATGGGTGGTTCGAGAGCTATAAAGAGATTGTTGGTCGTAAAGTCTTATTAGGGAACAACAAACCGTGCAAAGTGATTGGGATTGGCTCGATTAGGATCAAGACACATGACGGGATGGAGAGAATTTTATCGAATGTAAGGCATGTTCCAGATCTTCGAAGGAACCTTATTTCACTAGGGATGCTTGACCAACATGGCTTTAGCTGGAAGGGCGAGAAGAATGTCTTGAAGGTTTCAAAAGGGTCGCTTGTTGTGATGAAGGGGGTTAGAGACAAGGGTCTATACATTCTTCAGGGAAGCACTGTGATTGGTGATGTGGCGGCAGTAACGGAACCAAAAGAAAGTTCTTTTGTAAGCCTATGGCATAAGCGGTTAGGTCAAGTTAGTAAAAGGGGTTTCCAAGAATTGGAGAAGTAAGGGCTGTTTGGTGAGAAAAAACTGGGAGATTTGGAGTTTTGCGAGAACTGTGTTTATGGTAAGGCTACTCGGGTGAAGTTCAAGAGATCGTCATATGTTACGAGGGAGACATTGGGCTATGTTCACTCTGACTTATGGGGCGCATCACGAACGGAGACTCTAGGTGGAGGTCGGTACTTCATCACATTCATAGATGATTGTTCTCGGAAGGTTTGGGTCTATATTTTGAAAAACAAAAGCGATGCTTTTAGGAAGTTCAAAGAGTGGAAGAAAATGGTAGAGGTTCAAACCGAGAAAAAGCTTAAGAAGTTAAGGACTGACAATGGGTTGGAATTTCTAGGCGATGACTTCAATCAATATCTCAAAGATGAAGGCGTTGTTAGGCACAAAACAGTCAGGACAACTCCACAACAAAATGGCCTAGCGGAAAGGATGAATCGAACACTCTTAGAGAGAGTAAGATGTATGTTGATAGGAGCCAGCGTACCTAAGAGGTTTTGGGGAGAAGCTGTTAACACAGCGGCCTACCTTGTGAATAGGTGTCCTTCGGCGGCATTGAACTTCAAGACACCGAAGGAGGTATGGACCGGTCATCCGCCGAACCTTGAAAATTTGAAGGTGTTTGGGTGTGTTGCTTATGTGCACCAAAAGGAGGGGAAACTTGATCCGAGGGCCAAGAAGTGTATGTTCGTGGGATACCCAGAAGGTGTTAAAGGATACAAGCTTTGGTATAAGGATGGGAATGCATCGAAATGCTTCATTAGTCGGGATGTAGTCTTCAGAGAGACCGAGTACTACATGGCAACGGTGATTCAAGGGGAGTCCGGTGAAGATGGCATGGGAAATAAATATGCCAGTGAACGGGCTGAGATTGAGGTGGAGTTGTTGGGAAGTAATGCTATGGAACGAGAAGATAAAGCTTTGACAAATGAGGAAGATCGCTTGGAGGTAGAGGAGCAAGATGGCAATCTGGATGATAGTCTTGGCTCTTATCAATTGGCAAGGGATAGGACTAGAAGAGCTCATAAAGCACCGATTCGATATGGGTATGCGGACTTGGTATCCTATGCTTTGGTTACTGCGGTAGACATGGATGATTTAGAACCAAAGAGTTATGGGGAAGCAGTGGCAAGCAAAGATAATAAATTCTGGAAGCAAGCTATGTGTGAGGAAATGGAGTCGCTTGACAAAAACGAAACATGGGTACTTGTGGATAAACCAAGGAATCAGAAGATTGTTGGTTGTAAATGGGTCTTTAAGCGGAAAGAAGGTTTTGAGGGATTGGAAAAGCCTAGGTATAAAGCGAGATTGGTTGCTAAGGGGTTCACACAACGGGAAGGAGTGGATTTCAATGAGATTTACTCGCCAATGGTGAAGCACACGTCCATAAGAGTGTTGCTAGCGCTTGTCAATCAGTTTGATTTGGAACTAGAGCAAATGGACGTGAAGACGGCATTCCTTCATGGTAATCTTGAGGAGAGAATTCTTATGGCTCAACCACAAGGATTCATCAAGAACGGAGATGAGGAAAATGTATGCTTACTTAGAAAATCTCTTTATGGTTTAAAGCAATCTCCTAGGCAATGGTACCTTAGGTTTGATGAGTTCATGATGAAGAACAAGTTCGAGCGGAGCAATTATGATAGTTGTGTCTATGTTAAGTGGGTTAGAGAAGGCTTGGAGGTGTTCCTACTTTTGTATGTAGATGACATGTTGATAGCATCAAAAGACAAAGAGGAAATCCAAAAGTTGAAACGGCAGTTAGGGAGTGAGTTTGAGATGAAGGACTTGGGGCTGGCTAAGAAGATATTGGGGATGGAGATCATTCGGGATAGGAAGCAAGGTACATTGTTTGTGTCTCAATGTGGTTATCTCCGGAAAGTATTAGAAAAGTTCGGCATGTCGAAGTCGAAGGCGGTACAAACACCATTGGTATGTCATTTCAAGTTATCCACTCAAATGTCTCCAAAGACTGATGAGGAGAAGGCAAGTGTGGAGAACATCCCTTATGCAAGTGCTGTCGGCAGCCTCATGTATGCAATGGTTTGCACAAGACCGGATCTAGCCTATTCCGCCAGTCTCGTGAGTCGTTTTATGTCTAACTCGAGTAAAGAGCATTGGAAAGCGGTGAAGTGGGTACTTCGCTATGTGAAGGGGGCTTCAGACGTGGGTCTGCTTTACAAACGAATACGGAATGATGGAGAAAAGCTTAGAGGATATGTGGATGCTGATTTTGCAAGAGACTTACATAAACGGAGATCTTTGACCGGATATATTTTCACTTTATTTGGGTGCACCGTGAGTTGGAAAGCACAACTACAACTGGTGGCTGCATTGTCTACAACAGAAGCCGAGTATATAGCTGCTACAGAAGGTGTCAAAGAAGCCATGTGGTTAAAGGGCTTGACCAGTGAGTTGGGAATTGTGCAAGATAAGGTGGAGGTTTTCTGTGACAATCAAAGCTCTATACATTTGACCAAAAATCAAATGTTTCACGAGAGGACAAAGCACATAGATATCAAGCTTCATTTCATCCGGGATGTTATCTCACGAGGGACTGTGTCAGTGGAGAAAATCCATACGGATGAGAATCCAGCGGATATGGTGACTAAGCCCGTGACGGGGAATAAGTTCAAACAATGTTTGAACTTGATCAACGTTGCGGCAAGTAACAACTAGAGCAGATAGTTGGTGGTTGTCTACTATGTGGCGTTTTCCGATTCAACTTAGATCCAAGGTGGAGATTTGTGAGGAATGTCTCTAACTTGATCGAGATATCGAAGATCTTTGTTTCCTTCTTTGGCTTTGGGAAACTGATTTACTCTGTTGTTTCCCTCCTCTGTTTTGGGAAACTGATCAACTCAGAATAGGGATGAGTTGGGTTTTTCTTTTTTGTTTCTGATTTTGGGATTAGGAAACCTAGAGGAAGGTATATATGTGAATTGGGATTGTGTAAGAACAGGCGAGAGAATGAGAGAGGAAAGAGAAATAGAAACTAAGTGGGTTCTAGAGAGTACTCTTGTATCATTCTTATAATCACTTGTGATTGAACATAGTAGACGGAAGATCATCATTGCAGGAGTAGGATCTTACATTGAGATTCTGAACCTGGGTAAATTTGTGTGTCATTATTCTCACCTTATTTATTTGCTGATTGCTTGTTTGATTGTTATTTCTCCATAAACTGTTGAATTCCGAAATTTAAGTTATTCAGTAATCATCACATTTTAATTACCCTTAAATAGTAAATCATTTGCGATTAAATGTTAACAAAAATGATCATTTTGCAATTATTTAAATAGTTTAGGGACCTTTAGTCACAAGAAAAAGTTAAGAACTAAATCTTATCTTCATTAAAAAGTTAGGAATCAAATGAGTAATTTACCCTTTAAAATATTAAATCCTCAAAATACCATAACTTTGGTTGTCTTCTTCATGTCAAAAAATAAAAAATAAAAAATAAAAAATAAAAATCAAAGCTTTGCATTTGGTACTTTCATTGAAGATTGTGTTTTAGGTTCATTGCAAGTCATACTTAGCATACAATTGTCAGCAATTTGCTCAAGTAAAGCACGGTTGTACTCTGAGTCTTGATTCAAAATTTCCCTTTAATTTTCTGCAATATTAAGAAGTTCTCGTGTAAATTATGCATTTGATCAAGAACTTGAAACAAATAAAAGATGTGAAACTACCAAGTAAGTACACATAAGTGAACCAAAGTGATCAGGAAAACTCAACTTCCAAAAAATAAAAAATCAAACTCAAATCTCCAATGCAAAACACCCGTATAATTCTCATTAGTTTTAGGTTAATATCTATATATATATATATATATATATATTATATATGTAACAATGGAATGAAAATGGTTACAAACTTACATGTAAACTTCGTTTATTGCAACCCTTTTCTCAACCTTAATCCGCTGAAGCACCAATTACGAAGAAGAAGAAGACGAGTAAAACCAGATCCTCAGTCTCCTCAAAACTCAATATATACATAAACAGAGCAGACATAGAACTTCGCCGAAAAGATTACCATTTCACAAACCCGGCATTCCAAATCCATAGATAGTTCCACCTTCGGTTGCTGCAGCAGCATCAATCGAAGATCTCATCTCATAAATTGTGTTTTCCTTCGAGCTGTCAGTTAACTTTGGCTCTTTGCATGATCATGAATCTTCTTCTACTAGCACTCTCGACGTGCTCACCTAGTTTTTCCAAGTGCGACATTCGTCTTTTCCATGACTCTGCAGGCCCCAACTCACTCGGCTTTGTTTCTGTGTCAGATTGGTCGTTGTCAGATGACTCAATACTTTGTCTGACGGGTTTCCATCCTCTGAAACTTGCATAATCTGCTTCAGAGTCTCAACAACTTGGCTCATTGTCGGCCTATCTTTTGCGCCCTTCAACAGACAACTGTCGCTAACTTGGCAATTCTTCTTGCTGAGCTGAAAGAGTACTGGTTTTCTAGTCGAGGATCAATTAACAAGCCAAATTTTTTGCTATCAGGAGGAAACTTTTTCACCCATTCCAGAAGTTTTTGCTCTGTCTTGGGAGTTTCCTTTCCAATGACCGCCTGCCCGTAAGAATCTCGTACAACACCACTCCGAAACTCCACACATCACTCTTCGCCGTGAGATGTCCCGTTTCTATGTAATCTGGAGCAGCATATCCATATGTTCCTACAACCTGATCAAACAAGAGTTCCCCTCAGCAAAAAATCGTCTCTCACCTTTTTTGTTTTGAGAAAAAGATCCCAAATTAGTCAGAGTAAGCAACCATTTCATAAGTTAGAATATATGCTTTAGTAACGGATTGCTGAACAAATCATGAATCTACAAGCACTTATTTCTTTTTTGTTTTTTTTGGTTGGTCATTTATGTTTGAAACTATCGTATATTAGGGACGTAATATGTCGTTTTCCAATCAAGATTTAAAACAAGTGCAGAAAATACTTACTGCAGTGGAAACATGGGTATGGCCAGCCTCTGGCCCTTCCCTAGCAAGCCCAAAGTCTGACAGTTTTGGTTTAAAGTTCTCATCCAAAAGCACATTCGAGGATTTAAAATCTCGAAATATCACCTACATCATTGGAAACCAAACAGTAGTTAACGATGATGATCAATAAGCTTGAATCATGCACATAAACTGACGGATACTCGAATCATATCATGTAAAAGAACTAGTCTCCCACAGTTGTTACAGGCTTACTGCATATCACAAGTACTAGATGAGTTCTCAGTAAGATCAAAATGTATTCCAATAACAGACCATGTTTATCTACGTATTTTCGAATGATCTGGCAGAATATAAAGTTGGGGCTAACAACAGAATTACGTTTACGAAAAATTAGAATGATGTTTGTCTATGAATTTTATTGATCTGTTACGAAATACTGTGAGTAGTGTTGGAGCAAAACCTGTACTTCCAATCCTTCATGCAAGTAAGCCAATCCTTGAGCTGCTCCGAGCATTATCTTTAATCTTATTTTCCAAGAAAGAGCGGGATAAACCTTATTGAAAAGGTGATCTTCTAGACTCCTGTTCTGCACGTATTCATAAACAAGAAGCCGTTGGATCCTCGTTCTCCATCCAAGGCACAGTATCCTATGAGTTTCACAAGATTCGGGTGCTCTACAACACCAAGAAATTGCACCTCGGCCAACCATTGTTTATGACCCTATATCAAAAAATAAATTTGAAATTTCCCAAGGTCGGATTATACTATTCATGATCTAGATCCAAATCGAACTGACAAGTTTTATAAAAATGAATAAATAAATGAAAACTCCATAATAACCTATAATGGCACCAGGAAAAAAAAAATCAAGAGTAAGGGTGAATCCTATTAATGGAATATAACGTCAATGTGAACAGATCATAACAAATTATAATAAATTGTAACAAGTGCTATTCTAAAGAGAAGTGTAAGAATTTCCAATAAACTAAGCTTGGAATAAAACTTTTAACAGAATATATTTCTCAACCCGTGAAGAGATAGAATATAATCACAAATATCCATAGTACCTGCAAGCCATCCTCATTAAGCTTTTTAATGGCGACGGTGAGTGAATCCCCCGTGCCATTAGCAGGTTTAATTGACCCTTTGTATACACTTCCAAATCCTCCTTCCCCTATCTTAAGAAGCCTACTAAAATCATGTGTTGCGTGTCTGAGCTCTGAGAATGAGAATACCCGCAAATTCTGCGCCTTCTCCTCGTACAATTCCAGTAATGCCGCGAGGCGAATTAGCAGAGCAGGAAGACTTGATTATCCTGTTATTAGCTCCTGAATGTTGGGATTTGCTCTGCTCTTTCAGCTCTGGAGCTGACCTTTGTTGCCTGCTCTTGGTTTTGTCCTTGAAATAGTAGAAACACTTCATTGCTAGAACTCAAATTTAGTGTCTCTATACCTCCATTGCAAACAATTTTTCATAGACTGTCATGAAATTATTCAGTAGTTAAGAATTGCTAAACAAGAAAACCACGAAAGTCTAAAGGAAAATGGTTATTAAAAGGTCAGGGTAGTTGAACGGACTACAAAGAAACCAAATAAGGAAAATCAAAGAGAGGATTTGATTGGTCCAGATGAGAAAGCGAAATGACTACAAAGAAGATCAAGAAAACTCCGATGTCGTGCTTGCAGCGTAATATAGTGATAATTTCACACCTGATCCCACTATAAAGTCTAAAATTCAAATCTCAGCCCCAAGTTCAAAAAAAAAAAAAAAAAAAAAAAAAAAAAAAAAAAAATCCCAGATGTTAAATGGGAAAGAAGCTTCGAGCAATGAAAAACCCAGATGGGAAATCACATTAGAAACTTTGAAAATTATAGAGAATATGCAAATACAAGGCACAGAACTTAAAACCCAGATGGGAAATCACATTAGAAACTTTGAAAATTATAGAGAATATGCAAATACAAGGCACACAACTTAAAACCCAGATGGGAAACTTGAATATCAAGCAAACCCAGATGAAAAATACAGCAAAAAATAAAAATAAAAAATTCTTCCAAAGTGATTACCTTTACCACTTTTACTCTAAATAGAAGTAGAAATTGTTGAGAAGGTTACTGGGGAGAGATTATTTTTCCGTTTTGTCTTTGCTCTGCTTTTTTCTTGGCTCTAAAAAGAGAAATGGAAATTAATGGAGTTGGGGGTTGGCAGATGGGTATTGTTTTGACTAAGGGGACTGGAGTGTCCTGTTCTCAGATTTTGTAGTTTTAGGAGAAAAGAGAATTCAACGATGAAATTGATAGGAAAGTTCCAAATCTACTACGTCGGTCGTCTGTAGTTTAAAGTCGACAGTTTATGACTACATCCAAATAAAACTCTGCTTTCTTCTACCTCACAGTTCAGAGACGACAATTTGCGTTTGCTTGTTTGTTGTGGCGTGCCCGATAGCCATATAGCAAGGCAGAGACCTTTTTTATTTATTATTTAGTTCAAGCTGCACCCAATTCCTATGCGTACACGAAATGGTCGATTCGGTGGGATTGACATGGGACGAAAAAACCACGTCAATAACATAAATTTAAAGCTAATTATATTAATATGATATTTATAATTAATATTTGATTAATATAATATAAAATTAATTCAAATTTATATTATATTATCAGTAGATGAAAAAAAATATATGATTATTTAGGTAATTTTTTCTATTAAGGGATTAAGGGTGTTCATAATCCGTTAATTTGCTGAATTTAGTCCAATCTGTCGAATTGGATTAGATTGAAAGACATATAAATTGATAACGGATTCAAATTTTTCTGATCCAAAATTTACGGATTGAAGATTTCTCAATTCGTACAATTCGTAAATCCGAACTATATAAATACAAATATTTCCATAAATATGTATATATATTTCTCTAAAACATTTTTAATTAAATAAATATGTAGGTTGAAGTTGAGATTGAATATGTGCTGAATTTAGCTTATGATGTTTATGTGAGTTTAAGCGATGTCTGTTTGTTATAATGTATTGATATGCTACAATTTAGCTTTTGATCAAAGACTTGAAGTTAATTGTGTTGTAATTTTATTAAATTATTCGGTGTTTAAGTATTAAATTTTAGTTTTAGAGTCTATGAATTAAATTTGTTAATTCAATCCGTGTAATTTGATGTTTACGGACTGGATTGAATTGGATTATAAGTACCATGAATTGGTAATTAATTGGGATTTTTTTCAATTCGAATATCACGGATTGGACTACAAATTGAGGGCTAATCCATACAATCCAATCCATGAACACTCGAAATTGGGATGGGTTAATTACTCGATAGGTCCTTAAATTATTACGTCTATGATGTTTTGAGCTCATTCTTTTCTTTTGTAGATGAAATGATCCTGAAATAGGAGGCAGGAATAAACTAAGGGCAAAATTTTCGTTAATGGCATTTTAACGAGTCTGTTAATGATAGTTAAAAATAGGGAAAAATAGGGGGCAGAAGTAAATTAAGAATAAAATTATCGTACTTTAAAATTTAGAGATAAAATGGTAAATGAAATGTTAATAGCTTAATCATGAAATGTCAGTACCAAGAGGTTTACAATTATAAACAAAGATAAAATTATAATTGGAAAGAGGAGTTCAATTTGTTAAAAGGGGCTTAAATATTAAAAGTCTCTAAAGTTAAGGGAAATATGGTCATTTTCAAACTTCTAGAAAAGTAGTTGTCCAAACGGGGATTTTACAATCCCGAAACTTTAAAGTCACATAAGCACTAATAAATAGTGCTTGCACTCATAATATTAATAAATATATTCATTTAATGTTTCTTAATATCAATATGATAAATCTATTCTTTTATAGATACTTTCTATATAATATTATATTTAACCCTGTC
The DNA here is from genome assembly GCA_025413485.1 of Ficus microcarpa. Taxonomy (NCBI): domain Eukaryota; kingdom Viridiplantae; phylum Streptophyta; class Magnoliopsida; order Rosales; family Moraceae; genus Ficus; species Ficus microcarpa. The sequence continues at coordinate 52,920,740 of CM046377.1, read as the reverse complement.
ACACACATACTTCCATTTTTGTTGTTTTAATAAAAACAAATTAACAAATCTAAATAAGAAAAAAATAGCAAGAAAAAAATAAATAAAAAGAAGAATCGATTAAAAAAAAAAACTCACAATGAATAATTTTCAAATGTTAAAAGCAAATTAAAAGAACACACAATACTAATGAATCAAAAAACTAAAAATACATTTTCAATAGTTGTTGGCTCTTCATGAGGCATACTTAGGGCCCGTTTGTGGAGACATCTGGAGATGTGTTTTGAAAGTTGAGTTGACAATGTGTGTTTGGGAGTGAAATTTTTTAAAAAATTCTATAAGATAGAAAATTGTGCAAAAATTTGAAAAGCATCCAAAGAAAAAAAAAACTAGATTTTATCTTATTCGTCTATTGTTACAAGCACTATGACATAAAAATCATTTCATTCCGATTTGAAATGAGAAAATTATGGACTTTTAAAGTTTAAATTTTTTGAAAATGGAAGAGATTGAATGTAAAGTTAGGATTTTAAAATCCAGACGATGAAACACCATCTTCAGTTGGCGCTTCAAACGGGGCCTTAATTTCTTTTGTTTTAGTTTCACTCGAATCCTTCATTGAAATTTTTCATGTTGTTAAAAAAAATTTCTTAAGAGAAAAATTGATGAAAAACAATTTAGGGTTTATAAAATAAAATTAAAGATAATTAAATTTGTATAGATTTTTTTATTTATTTATTTTAAAAATTATTTTCATTTATAGTTAATGTGATGTTTGTTTTTTTAATTATTTTATAAAAAAAGAGTATTTCAATTTATATGTTTGTGAGTGTATGAGTCTTGTGAATGGATTTTAAGATAATTTTGTTATATGGTAAAAGTATGACAACAGTCTTTAATGGTCATCTTGGGGTATTTATAAAAATTTAGGGTGTAAGTAAAATCTCCCAAATAAATAGACTAAGGGGATATTTGGCATTACATCTTATTTTAAATTAAACTGTACTTTTCATCATGGTTTTTGTCTTTTTCTGAAAAAAATTTTTGTCTTTTCTGAAAAGTCAACAAAAATTACTATTAAAACTTAAAAATCTTAAACTAAACTCATTCACCAAACACCCCCTAAGTCCACTTTTAAAATATGAATGAGCTCGTACAAGTCCAATGGCCCATACCCAAAGTTGTTGTTATTATTAATTTTTTTTATTTACTTTTTTATTTGTTTTTAGCTGAATGTTCATACTGAAGTTAACATCGAGAAAATCCACTTGGATATTAAGGTGATTTTGAGAATTGCCCCAAAAGAGCACAAAGATGAAATATTGCCTAATTAATAGTGACTTTTGGATTTTTAACCTCTTATACAATAAATCAAAGATTAATTTATATGTCTTTCTAAAATTATACTAAACTGCTAAAAGTATATTCTGATAGAAAACCATACTTATTCTACTAGAATACCGCCTATATTCTAGTAGAACTACTCATATTCTAGCAGAATACACTTTGACTACTGAAATCAACATGGATGACCAACGGTCTCAATTGACAGTGCCCAACACTGGAGAGTATTCTACTCCTAATGGAATATGTCAGTATTCTACTGGATTATTCAATATATTCTACGGGAATACCATATATATATATATAAAGATAAATCGTTTTTTGTATACCATAATTTTTAAATCAAATAATTTTAAAAAATTGATCTACCATATTATACATATACTAAAAGGATGAAGTGATTATTGTTCAATAAACAGTAAAATTATGGAAATACCCTCCATATCAGTGTTTTCCTTCTACCTGCACAGGAAAATGACGATTTTACCCTCTTTATAGTGTTTTTCCTCTTTTGTCCTCCAAGTTGTTTCCGCCGGTTGTATTTTGCATAGTAATTTGACATTTTTGCCCCCAAAACCCTTAGATTGTTGTTGCTTTGGTGTCTGCCGCCTCTCTCTCTCATTTCTTCCATAATTTCTTAACTATTCATCTTCTTCTCTATCTGTTTTGCCTCTTTTTTGTTCTCAATTTTTTGGGTTTTTGGTGTTGCCCTTGCTCTGTCCACCGTTCTCCTCTCAATTTTGGATGCATTTTTTTTTGTTTTTTTGTGTTTTTGTTTGATTTTTGTATGCTGTTTTCGGTTTTTTTTTTTTTTTTGGATCTTATTTTCGGATTCCTTATTCTTCTCTCCTCCCACCTCTTCTTCCTTGATCTTTTCTCATTTTCGAGTATGTGCATCAAATGTTGATCGAGAATTTTTTTTTTGGCCGGAATATAAATAAATTTTTTCAAACCCTAGGTTTTGATTTTAGTGTTTTTTTTTTTTTTGGGTATTTTTGAGTTAGGTTCTCCTATCAATTTTGGGTGCATATTTTTTATGTTTTTTGTGTTTTTGTTTGATTTTTGTATGTTGTTTTCGATTTTTTTTTTTTTTTGATCTTATTTTCGGATTCCTTATTCTTCTCTCCTCCCACCTCTTCTTCCTTGATCTTTTGTCATTTTCGAGTATGTGCATCAAATGTTGATTGGGATTTTTTTTTTGGCCAGAATATAAATAAATTTTTTCAAACCCTAGGTTTTGATTTTTGGGTTTTTTTTTGGGTATTTTTGAGTTAGGTTTATAATATTTTTTTGTTTTTATTGTTTATGCATTTTTGTTTTATAAGTGTAACATTTTGTTTTTATTGTTTTCGAAACCCTATTTTTAGTTCCTCTTATCTTTCGGCTGGTCTTTTTCATTTTTTTGTTGTCTTTTCATTTTTCAGTTTGTTGATGTACTGTTCACGGGTTTTGTTTTTATTTTTGTCAGGGTATGAATAATTTTTGTTCAACTCTAGGTTTTGATTTAGGGTTTTTTTTTTGGGTATTTTCGAGTTAGATTGTGTAATATTTTTTTGGTTATCTATTGTTCATCCATTTTTGTTTTAAAAGTCGAGCATTTTATTTTTATTGTATTGTTGAAATTTTTTTGCTCCCCTCTGTTGTTGTTATTTGTAATTTGAATTTTTTTGGGTTTTTCGGCTTTTTTTTCTTTGACCGGTGTATGTATGTAGAAAAAAAAAAGAATTTTTTGGTTTTGTTTTTTTTGTTTCAGGTTTTTAGTATTGTGTCGGTTTTTCTTTCTCACATTGTTTGGATTTATATTTCTCACATTATTTCAGGTTTTTTGTCGTTTGTCATTTTTTGTATCCTTTTTTTGTCATTCAGATTTAAGATTAATCTTTTTTGTTTCTATTATTGTTATTTTACTTTTTTCCCATATTTTTTTTTCTTCAATCATTGAATAGAAATTGTTTGTTTACATTTTTTCGTCCCCCGTTATGTTTATTTACATGCTTCAATGTACTATACAGTTAAATGCAAGAACTGAAAAAAAAAATTTAGGTATGTTTTCTTTTTTTTTTTTGTTGTATTTGTCTTAGTATTTTCTCCTTTCCTTTTTTTTTTTTTTTTTTTCATATATTAGTTGATTTTGAGTTTTTAATTTTTGTATATTGGAATAATAAAGCTATTGACATGACTGATGTGGAATACAAAGGAAGATATTGAAGATTTTGCCTGTGTAATGTTTGTATTTGTCTATTTTTTCGGTTTTTCCCCTCGACTAATAGTTCCTTCATTTTGAGCTCAAAATTTTTTCCCCGTTTTTGATTTGCTCTCATCTTTCATGTTTCAATTTTATGATTTAGTTAGGTTTTAATGGATTGTTAGATTTTTGATTACTCAATTTTCTAATTATTCACGTAATTTCTGTTTTTTGATGTTATCCTCTGTCTTATGCTGATCTGTCATGAGCATTTAATGCTTCTATATCATTATGTTTTGCTTGGATTATTGCTATTTGTTTTTCCTCTGTTGTTTACAGTTGCTAATAAATTTTGACTGCTAAAGATTTTCCATATGTTTAAATGTGTCATTAATATTTTTTTAATTTTCTTTCTTTTTGTGAATATATTGTGAGTTAATGCATTTTTGTTTTTATATCTGTTGAAAATTTCTTCTCTCTCTTTTTGACTGACCTTTTTTATGAAACTTTTTTGAAATAAATTTTTTTGCAAATTTCCTGTTATAAATACTTTTTTCCTCATTTATTACCTTATTCTCACATATTACCATTATTCTCTCTGTAATACCTTCTTAATTGCTCTCATGTGAATCTTATTTAATTGTTAACCGAAATTCTCCACTTTACTCTTTTCTGAAAACTAATTATCTTCACATCTTCATATCTATGCAAAGCTACTGTTTTTAATCAGGTACTATTCATATTCATGTCTCTTAATTAGAATTTATTCTTCCTTTATTATATTAGAATTAGTTGCTTTATAATTATTGTTATTATCACTATAATGATACTATATGAGGAATGATTTTGCTATTGTGTTTAGTCTTTTCTTTTTCTTCTGTTTTTTTTTCTCGTTCCCTCCCCTGCTTTGATTAAAATATTAATCTGATTTTTTTCCCCTTTTTTTAATTATTATTGTTATTATAAGTTAGATTATTATATTATATAATTTGTCAATTTTGTTTAACTGCTGTGACTGTTACTATTGTTGTGATGAATGTTTGGTTTTTTTTTTTTTCGGGTCCTCCCTGCTCGCTCCCTTTTCTGTCTTTATTTTCTGTTCTTTATATTTTAAATGTTTTTTTTTTTACAAGATTTTGGTCCAAAAATTATAACATGCTATGATAATCTCTATTTATATATATTATAATCCATATACTAAATATATTAGTTAATTTGGTATATGTTGCTAAATTTAATATTATTCAAACTTTATGTTGAATAACTGCTCTATGTTATTTGATAGTCTTAATTGTTGCTGTGAGTGTTTGGGAAATATAATTTCTGTGTTTTCTGATAATAAAACCATATTCAATATATTACTGTTTAACTTATTATCTTGTATTTGCTATCTTTACAACTTTTTTTTTTACTGTTTTGTGTCTCCTCTTATTTTTTTCTATTTCTGTTTTTGAAAGTTAAGTTTTTGGTCCTGTTTTCTGTCTTTACCGATTATTTCATCTCTTTACTGCTCTTGCTGTTTACTTTTTTCTTATTATTTTTGCCTTTATGTTATTTCTCTTTTGTTCTTATTAATTTTTTCCACATTATATATGTTCCCAAACAACTCACCTGGTAGCTACTAAGACAAGGTTGAATGACATTTTAATTATTCTTGATAAGTAATCTTATCATATGAGAGATCTGAGCATAATGTAATAAATTTTATTTTTTTTTATTTTTGTAAAAAACAGTATCTATAAATTTTTTCAATATTTTGTATGATATGAATATATTGAATTCTTTATTTACATTAGTGTATATATATTGATTGTGTATATGTTTATTTGTCCCTTCTATTATCCTGCCATCTTATTATTATTTTTCCTAATTATTTCCTTCTGTAATTTCATACAAGTTTTTCCCATCATTCTTATTAGCCGAGGGGGGTTTTTTTTTTTTTTTTTTTCAGATTGTTTCATATTTAGACTCATTAAAAAAATCTAGGTATATAAATGTTTTCATAGTTACAAATGTTCGTAATTTTTTTTGTATAATTTAATTTTTTATATTTTGTAATTTTTGTAATTTTTATTATATGGTTCAACTTTTTATACTATGTTATGTTTTATTCTATGTTATGTTGTAGTAGGATAACAAATTTTTAGGTTATTAAAATTTAACTAATTTGTTAGATATTTTTGACAAATTGTTTAAGTTCATAATTTCATATTTATATAAGAAAACAAAAATTGTTTTAACATATTAATAACAGCAAAGAATGATAAGTTTATAAAAAAATTAAATTTCTCTAGCTATCAATAACTTACCATTCAAGTGTAAAATAAAATGTCCAAATTTTTTTATGCAATATTTTAAATAATAAACGAAAATAATAAAATATTGACCAACAAAAATTCCCACCGAAAACAAAGACCAGATTAATACAATTAATTTATAGTTATAATAAAATTAAACCAATTAAGAAAAATGTCAAAAATTTTCGTCCAAAAAATTTTGCCAAGGCTCAAAACTCAATAAATATATTAATACAATCAAGTCATGATATTAAAAATAAAAAACAACCTAAAATATGAAAATTAAAAAATACTTTATTAAAATTTGTAACTATAAAAATTTTTATAAATTTACAACAAAATTAAGGCTGAAAATTTCAGATTATAAAATAGAGAATTAAATTTTATTCAATTATTTAAATTTAAAAAAAATAAATTTGTATACATAAACAGTATATGATAGTTTATATAAATTTTAAAATCTAAAAGTTGTATAAAATTATAATAAGTTAAAGAAATATAAATTTGTATTTGTATTTCTAACTAAATTATTATTTATGTCATGGATTATAATTATTCTTTAAATTTAAAAATATTTAAATTCAATTTAGTATGTTCATAATTTTATTCATTTAAATGATAGAAATTTGTCATATTTTTTATTTTTAATATTTTTATTCTTATTTATTATTAATAGTTCTTTAATAAAAAATATATTGTTTTAGTTCACTAGACTATGCAAAAATTTTATAGTTAATATTTTATTCCAATAATTTGTATTATAATATTTTTATTATGTAACCGATTTTTATTTTTAACAAGAAAATTGTCTAATTATAAATTTTGTTTTATCTTACATTTGTATCTATGATTTGTTCCTTCTAACAATATTTTATATTATCGTCTTTTTGTTTTCTAAAAAAAAAAATTTCAGGAGATGGAAAAAAATCTTGGCAAACATGCTCATTATTTCAGAGAATTAAAGCGTCAAAAGATTCTAAATTATATGAATAATAATGAAGCGTCTACATCAAAAAATATATATTGTTCAAACAATAAGTTTGAAGAATCAAATATTGAGATTATTACTGACTGTCAAAGTAAATTTGTGCAATTATCCTCAATTTACAATACAAATGAAGGAACAGCAAATATATTTTGTGAAAGTTCTTATTCGCCGTCATTTGAAAAAAGTAATTTCTTTACCTTAATTCCTTTTTTTTTTAAATATTATTTTAAATAAAAAATTTTTATAACGGCTCTAAATTTTTTGCCTCTTTAATTTTTCAACATGACATAATTTTTTTTTTCAGATCCAAATGATGAATATATAGATATTAGAGATTGAAATTGTATATGTCAATATTGTGGAGTATTATTTTGAAAAATGAACAAATACGACGTATAAATCCACCAAAATATTTTTTTATGTTGTCAAAAGGGAAAAATTAACTTGCCTTTAAATAAAAAAAAACACCACCAATTTGGATCATCTATTAGATTATTATGGAGGACCTTTAAGTACAAATTTTAGAAAAAAATATTAGAATTTTTAATTCTATGTTTGCTTTTACTTTATTTGAAGCAAATATTCAATCAGATATTAATAATTCATCAGAACCATATATTTTTAAAATTTCTCGTCAAATACATTATTTGATTGGATCTTTACTTCCGATTAATAATAATCCCCCAAGATTTGCATAATTATATATTTATAATACAGTAAATGAAATTCAAAATAGAATAGCTACACTTTCAAATACTGATAATTTAAATGAGACAATAGTTGAAAAATTAATTACAATATTAGATGAAACAAATAGATTAGTACAACTTTTTAGAACTGTCAGAGAAACTTATAAAAATAATCAAATATCATCAATGAAATTAAGATTATTAGGAAGACGACAAAAAGATAGTACACAATATGATCTTCCAATTTCAACGGATATAGGTGCTTTAATTGTTAGAGATATTAGTGAATATGAAAATGGAAAAGATATCATTATTCATAATCAAACTAGAGAATTATAAAGAAACAATAAACTCCATCCATCTTATATGACATTAAAATATCATTATTATTTTCTTATGGAGAAGATGGATATAGAATCGATATAGTTGGAATCCAAATTTTATAGGTAAACAACCACGTAAACATCGAATATCAATGAGATCATTTTATGCTTTTCAACTTCATCAACGAATAGAACAAGAAAATACATTATTTAGATCTGGTCGACTTTTTCAACAATATATTGTAGATATTTATACTTCAATTGAAGAAGATCGTCTAGATTATATTAAAACTAATCAAAATAATTTAAGATCTGAAATTTATAAAGGTATTCAAGATGCTATAATTATAGGTGATACTGATGCACAAGCAATTGGAAAAAGAATTATTTTACCATCTTCTTATACAGGAAGTTCAAGATATATGATTCAAAATTATCAAGATGCAATGACAATTTGTAGACATTATGGAAATCCCGATATATTTCTAACTTTTACATGTAATCCTAAATGGTCAGAAATTAAAAGAAATTTATCAATAATTCTAGGACAAAAACCTGAAAATAGACCAGATATTATAAGTAGAATTTTAAAATTAAATTAGATCACTTATTAAAAATAATAAAATCAGGAATAATTTTTGGACCTATAATAGCAGGTTAGTAAATTTATTTTATATAATAAATAAATAAATATATTATTATTATTATTTTTTACTTAAAAAATTTAAAATACTAATATTGTTTTTTGTTTTCCTTTTCTTTCAGATTTATATGTAGTCGAATTTCAAAAACGAGGTTTACCTCATTGTCATATGTTATTTTGGTTATATCCTGAATATAAATACCATGATCCATTACAAATAGATAAAATTATTTCTGCAGAAATTTCAAACCCAATAATTGATCCTTTATGACATAAAATTATTACTGAATATATGATACATGGACTATGTGGATATGCAAAAACATCTACATCATGTATGAAAAATTCAAAATGTTCAAAAAAATTCCCTAAACAAATAAAAAATGAAACAACTATAGAAGAAAATGGTTTTGTAAATTATCGTCGAAAAGATACAGATTTTAATGTTATTAAAGAAGGAATAAAACTTGATAACAGATATGTTGTACCCTATAATCGAACTTTGTACTTAAAATATTCTGCGCATATTAATGTTGAAATATGTTCTCAATTTATGCTTAATAAATATTTATTTAAATACTTAACAAAAGGTCCAAATAGAATAAGATCTGTTATTGAATATAACATTATTACTGAATATAATCAAACAATAAATTATAAAGAAGTTGATGAAATAAAAACTTATCTTAATTGTTGATATATTACACCTTATGAAGTTATTTGAAAAATATTTGAATATTCAATACATTACAGAAACCCAACTATTCAACGTCTTTCTATTCATTTATCAAATATGCAAAATATTACATTTCATAAAAATCGACAACTACATAATATAATACGACAATCACAAATTGAAAAAACAACATTAACAGAATGGATGGAAATAAATAAAACAGATCAAGATGCTCGACAACTTACTTATATAGAATTCCCAACAAAATTTGTATGGAATAATAAAGATAAATTATGGATTCATTGACAATGTGGACATAATATTAGATGAACATTTTATATTCATCCACATTCTGGTGAATTATACTATTTAAAATTATTATTAAGTCATCAAAAAGGATCAACAAGTTATGAATCACTTTGAACAGTAAATAATATTATTTATCTCACAAATCAAACAGCATGTTATGCATTGGTTTATTAGGAGATGATAAAAAATGGGATGAATCAATAAAAGAAGCATTATTTTGGTTAACATCTACATAACTTCGTCAACTTTTTATTACAATATTATTATTTTGTAATATTTCTGATCCTATAAAATTTTTAGAAAAACACTGGAAATTAATGTGCGATGATATTTTATACAAAGTAAAAACCTTATTTAATAACCCAAATTTTCAAATTCCAGAAAATAAATTATATAATTTTGTATTATATGAATTAAAAAAATTATTAAATTTAAATTCATCTTTTTTATCACATTATAATCTTGCACTTCCAACTGGATCATTAATTGAAAATTTAAATAATAATCTTCTAAGAGAAGAACTTAATTACGATAAATATAAATTAAAAGAAGAAAATCTTAACTTAGTACAAAATTTAAATCAAGAATAACATTATATTTATAATCAAATTTTAGAAGCAATTGAAAGAAAACAAGATAATTTATTTTTCATATATGGTTATGGTGGTACAGGAAAAACATATTTATGAAATGCTATTATTAGTAAAATTAGATCAAATGGTAAAATTGTATTAACTGTGGTATCATCAGGTATAGCATCATTACTATTACCAAAAGGTCGAATAGCATATTCAAGATTTCGTATACCCCTTTCAATTGATAAAATTTCAACCTGCCAAATCAAAAAATGTACTCAACTAGCAAAATTAATTGAAAAAACAACATTAATATTATGGGATGAAGCACCTATAACAAATAAATATTGTTTCGAAACTTTAGACAAAACATTACAAGATTTAAAAAATAACTTTAATCGTCCTTTTGGAAGAATGACAGTTATATTAGGTGGTGATTTTAGACAAATATTACCAGTTATTCCAAATGGAACAAAAGAAAATATAATTAATGTAACTATAAATAATTTATATCTTTGACCATATTTTCGTATACTAACCTTAACAGAAAATATGCGATTAAAAAATTCAATTCCAATGCTGATGAACAAATAGAAATTAATAACTTTTCTAAATAGATTTTAAATATTGGTAATGGAATAGCAAATGGAATAAAAAATACAGAAAATGAAGATGCTACTTAGATTAAAATACCAGAAAAATATATAATACCATATTATACAAATTCTATTAAACAGATTTCTACCACAATATATGAAAATTTTGATAATAATTTCGATAATATCGATTACTTAAAACAACGAGCAATTGTTATACCTAAAAATACAACAACTAATGCAATAAATAAATACTTATTAAGCTTAGTACTAACAGAAACAAAAACTTATTATAGTTATGATACTATTCTTTCATCATCTGGAAATCTCGATAAACTAAATCTTTTATATCCTACTGAATTTTTACACACATTTAATTTTAATGGATTACCTCCACATGAATTAGAATTAAAAATTGAAATTCCAGTAATGTTAATTAGAAATCTTAACCAATCAATGGGATTATGTAATGGTACAAGACTTATTATAACATAACTAACAAATATAATTATTGAATATCGTATTATTAATTCCAATGATACAAATGAAAAAGTTTATATTAAGAATATAAATGACAGTAAATGAATCTAATTACCATTTTATATTAAAAAGATGACAATTCTCTTTAAAAATATATTATGCTATGACAATAAATAAAAGTCAAGGTCAATCATTAAATAAAGTTGGACTTTATTTAGAAGATGAAATCTTTAGTTATGGACAATTATATGTTGCACTATCAAGAGTAACATCGCCAAGAGATTTACATATTTTAATACATGATTCAATTAACAAATATTCAAATCATATTAAAAATATTGTTTATAAAGAAATATTACATAAGATTAATGAAAATTAATAATCAATTAAATAAAATAAATCTTTAATAGATATTAATTTTTTTTCCATCAATTATATTATCAAATATTTAATATAATTTTTATTTAATAAATTCAATTCAAAAATTCATAACCAAATATTTATCTGTTTTTATTATTTATAGAAAATGTTCAGTCCACTACAAATACTAAAAGTGGGCGAAACATATGACGCCATCCGTGCTCGAGTTTGTCGCTTATGGAGAAACACAGATTATAATACAGGACGTCTAATAAGCGTTAATTGCTTATTAGTAGATAAACAGGTAATTAAATTTATTTTTTTATTAAATTATATTCATTAATAATAAAAACTTCATATTATTATTAAACATATAAATCTTATTAAATTAATAAATTTTTTTTTCAGGATGAAGCAATACATGGATTTGTTCGTGCAAAAAACGCTGATTTCAAAACAGACAAAATATAAGTAGGCAATATATATGAAATCAGCAACTTCTTTGTTATGAATAATAAACAAAGATACAAGATTGTTCTACATAAAGCAATGCTACAATTTGCACGATCCACAATTTTCAAGGAAATTGAAGAAGATATTCCAGAAATACTTCAGTACAAATTTAATTTTGTGGAATATGACCAACTAACATCAAGAGTTGATATCAATGACCTTCTTTCAGGTAAATAATATATAATATTTTTATTTTTATTAATAAAAAATATTAATATATAATATTAATATGAATATTTAGTAATTTTGTATTTATAATTTTATACCAGATGTTATTGGTTGTCTGATATCTGTAAAAGGTATTGAAGAATCCAATGTGGGCAATAAATTAGTTAAAAGGTGAAATCTGACAATTCAAAATATCAGGTAATTATAAATTACATATTATCACAAATATATTTCCATTTAATTAAAATTTATTTCTTAATAATCGATTTATTTAAATTTATTATATTTTGCAGAGAAGAATCAATAAGTATAACTTTTTGGGGAGAAATTGGTGAGAATTTTGATGAAAATGCAGTTCAGAAAATGTCCGAACCAGTTATAGTCGCCTTTACAACCATGACAGCCAAACAGTATCTTGGTAAGTATAAATATAATATATATTAATAAATATAAATTTATCCCAAATAATAACAAAACATTTCTAACCATTAATTTTAATGATTATAAATATACAGGTGGACTTTATGTAGCAAGTACTTCTGGAATATCATTTTATTTCGAACCAGATATTGCTGAATAAAAAAAAATAAAAAAAAGTATTATAAATATTCATTACAAAAAATTACACTTATATATACATTTTACAATTATCTTAAAAAATCAACATTATTTAATATCTTATCTACTTATAGGTTTAGTCATTCTATTTAAGGAATAGACTTTATTACTCCATCGACACAGAAACCAATAACATTAGAAGAACAAAAAACAATAAATAGACTAATGGTGGCAGAACTTTGAGCCTTGGATTCATATCAAAATCAGGTAAATATTTATTTATTGGTTTCTAATTATAATATATAATTTAATAAATTTTTTGCTCTTCAAATAACATAATAAAAAATTCACCACAAAGGCAACCATCACTGAAATTAATGCACAATAAGGTTGGTTTTACAATGCATGTTCACGCTGCTATAGACGTGTCAAACAATCAGGGACTTTATGGTGGTGCGACACTCATGTATATTTAACGACAATACCAATTAGTTTGTAATATTCTTCACTTTTATTATAAAAAATTAATAAATAACTCTTAAACAATTAAAAATTTACTAAGTTTCAATTTTTTATAACAGGTACAAAATTAAAACTCGAATCGAGGACAGCATTGGGAGCATGAATGTTGTTATGATTGGAAAAACAGTACAATCACTAGTAAATAAACCTTGCTCCATACTAACAATTCAAGATGGATATACTGATCCAAATATCATTCCGCCTCTCCTCGATCAACTAAAAGGCATCTCAAAAATATTTTTAATTCAATTTCGTCCAAGAGGTGCATTTGTTGATGCAACAGTTCTAAAAATTTTTGATGACGATGAATCACAAATGTTATTGTCTACACCACCAACCGAATCTCCAAAAGATATCCCTCTACCATTAACATCTTTAGATCCAGAAACCCCGTTGTCAGAAACAAAAAAAAGTCTGAAAAAATAACTTTTCATCACCGAACCAACAACAGAAGACATTCAATCAAGGTACATTACTATTCATAATTTGTTTCAAAATGTTTATACTTTTTTACTACAAATATATATAAATCATTACAAACAATTATATAATTATATTCATCCCTCAGCAACATCCTCCCTCAACTGAAATTCAAACATCTTCTGTTGAGCCATCCAGAAAACGAAAAGAATCAAGGTATAATTATCTTTTATATATAATTACATATCATATAATTATACTAATTTCAACTTGATTTATAAACATTAAATAATTAATCTTTTTTTCATGACAGATCGGAGGAAAAAGGGAAAAAACCTAAACAAGCTTGATGACATTTTCAGCAAAAGATGTTCTTTTTGCAACAACTTTATTTATGAACATATATCTATATATGTTTGTCTGTATATATAAATCCAACATTTTGATATAAACTTGAATGTAAATATTCTAATATTATTATAACTAATACTAAAAAAATATACTTATCATAATTATATTATTTACCTTAACTAGCTACTTTTATTGTATAATATTTAATTATTTCATTTTATTTTTTCTCCTGTATTCCTGTGCGTAACACGGGTATTTAACTCGTTATTTTTCTAATTTATTAACAAAAAATCACAAACCTCAAAATTAAGGGGGGAAAAAAACAAAGAAACAATATGCTGTTTTATCATGGTAACCGGAGAAAAGAGAACACGACATCGGAGGAGATCAAGTAGCGTTGATGCCTAGAAGAGATCGATCGGAGAATGCCACAAATGCGAGGTATCGGGTATCTTCCAGACTTCGGCAAGCTGGCAAGTTGTAACAGCAGCGATGTGATTCGTCGTGATCCTAGGCGGTGCTTTGGGAAGTCCAATGTGAGATTGATCCCCCATCTCTGATCTATAGCCGAGAAGTTGGGTCTCTAATCTACAATCACGAAAAACACAAGCAATCTCTTTCGACTGCATTCACCTCGTGGGGGCATCTAAGATCGCGAAACACTGCGCTTGAAGTCTAGGTCTTCAGCGTGATCTTCGACGCCAACTCACCGAGAGAGAGAGAAAGAGAGGGAGAGGGAGAAGAGGGGAGGCGGGCCAACTCGCCAATCGCCAATCTCCGAAGAAAAAAAGGGCTTGTTGCAGTGAAAAGATACACAGAAAGAAAAGATAGGAGAGAAGAGGAAAAAGGGGTAGAGGGAGGGATGAGATTTGAGATAGGAGAGAGAGGAAAGCGGAGGGAGGAGGAAGAGAAAGAGACATTAGAATAGGTGAGACAGGGAGAGAAAGAGAGTGGGGGGGGGGGGGATGTTGAAAGTTACGGTTTTAGCCCCTGTTTGCCTCATCATCTCATTTCAACTCAAACTGTACTTTTTTTTGTCTTTGTCCCAAAAAGTTTTTTATCTTTTCTGAAAATTCAAAAAATTTTACTATTACAACTAAAATATTTCAACTCAAACTAACCAACCAAACAATTAGAGTAAATTAGTATTTCTATGTGTCTGGTCAAAATAAAAATTAATCAACATGACAAAAATCCATACCAATATTTAAGTGAGACAAAAATCTTTGAAATATGCATACAAAGGGTTGTTTTCCCAATTTTTTTCTATAGATAAAATCTTGGCCAAATTTACCAATGATGACCCAGATGACCCAATAAAATCACTAATCAAATTTCACTTGATTTAATTGGAGAATAATAATAGTGATTTAGTAAAATAAGTCTTCTATAAATAAATGAATAATTAGTAAATAATTGGTGATTAACAAATTATCAATCTAAGAAGAGATAATTAAAAGATTGATTAATTACTAAAAAAATAACAATGAATCTGATTAAAGAATATTTATTTATTTATTAATTGATAGAATATATAAATAGATAATTAGTTATGAAATTTAATAATTAATTCCAACTTTCTTTTGAAGATTTAATCTACTTTGAGTTTTTTCTTGATAAGAATTTCAATATTGTAGTTTCTTTTTAATAATATGCTTTGTTTTTGTTAAAAATCAATATTTTTTTTTTATTATAATCAAAACTTATTTTTCTTAGTTATTTACCCAAAAAAAAAAAAAAAAGAAGTTTTGTAGATCACAATAAAGGCACGTGCACGCTAAGAGCATAACATGATTATAAATGAGTTATGGGCCGAGCATGATGATATGAATTAAAAATGAGCATGACACG
This sequence comes from Ficus microcarpa, assembly GCA_025413485.1. NCBI lineage: Eukaryota > Viridiplantae > Streptophyta > Magnoliopsida > Rosales > Moraceae > Ficus > Ficus microcarpa. The sequence continues at coordinate 52,904,913 of CM046377.1, read as the reverse complement.
GCATGACACGTTTATAAAATGGGTCGGCACAAGAATGACACGAAGCTCTAATGAGCTCAAAATAAATTACAAGCCCGACCTGGTGACAACTCTAATCAGGTATATCAACTTAAAGTATGATTGAATCTAAGTTAACTAAAATAGACTCGCTGATAAATTGGCATAAAACTTTACTCTAATAGATGGATATTGATTCAATTAGGATATAACTTCGACTGAGAATCATTACGAAGAATAGTTAGAAATTGCTTAATTCAGAATCTAAGTATAAGCTCTTGTTTGGTTCACCATTTCAACTCAAACTTTTTATCTCAGTTTTTGTCTTTTTCTGGAAAAATTTTTTTATCTTTTCTGAAAAAGTTTTTTGTCTTTTTTGAAAAGTCAATAAAAATTACTATTGAAACTTAAAATTTCCAACTCAAACTGGTGAACCAAACGGACCCTAAACCTTTCAAACGATGTATGACTATGTTTTGTTAACGTTTGAACATGTCATGAATGATTGATGTGCATATGATTTTAAATGCTATGTTGATGATTGAAATATGAGGTTTAAAGTCTTTATGACATGAAACAACGATACGATTTATATTCAATATACCCACTCACACTTTAGTATGTACTAGTCCAATGAAAAAGGAAATTAATTATCGTACCAACCTTTCAAGGGATATGATGAATTTTAAAGACTGAATTTATTTATAATCCTTGGTGTTGTTGGAGGGTCGCTCTCCAACTCTCCATTGGTCATGCACAACCAAAAAGTAGACAAGGGGTTATAACAAGTAATGAATAAAAGTGAAAATATTCATATATGACATACAAAATCGTTTGCTTATTGTTTTGTGAGAACTAAGTCTGTACTTCCTAAGAGAAAACCACCCACCCATGTTTGTTCCTCTTATAGGTATTACGGGTAAAAAACTCATATCTTTGCCTGATTGATGAGCTCGATGGTTAGTGCAGAGACAAGGAAGGCAAAGGGTATTGGATACCACTACACGAGTAAAAATTCCGCGTAAGGAACCTTTGTGATTTTATGAAAGTTTAAGATTATATTTGTTGTAATTGACTGTGACTAAGTATTACAAGTTTCATAATGAAACCAAACTTAAGGATTTTCTATCTTATGTTTTAAGCTTAAGTGATACTCGTGATGTATAAGGATTTAAATACTCATCAGTTTCTGTGCATAATACTTGGTATGTTTTAAAATTTACTAAGCAATGCATGTTTTTTAAAGCCTAAAATCTTTTCAAGGTTATGTTCCACACTTTGAATATTTCTTCGCATGATCATAGTGTGTGATTTTAGAAGTCCAAGTCTTTTGAAAGCTATGTACCACATAACTTTAATTTCCACTACGATTGTATTTTGAAGTAAGTTCTATCCTGAAGTTTTAGCAATCAAGTTTACGATTAAAGTCGAGAAATATAGCATGCGTTTGGTTGGTCTACTTGTGTTGGAGAATTTGAGTTATTTTGATTGAAGGTGAGTTGAGTTTTGAAATTGTATTTTGGCTTATTGGAATTAAAAAATGTAAAAACTTGAAATGTCTTTAAGGCAAAATATTAATATGAACCTAATTTTATTCGTCTTGAAATTTTATGTCACTTAAAAAATCATCTTATTTAAATTTGGAATAACAACTTTATTGACTTTTAATGTTTAAATTTTTAAGTTAGAGTTGAAGATGTGAATAGTAAACAGAGTTGAATTTTTAGAAAAAGATAAAAAAACACAAATGGAGTTAGATAACTTGAGTTGTCCAACCAAACACATGTTGAGTTTAGCAAGTTAAATAATTGTCCAAAAAGTCAAGTTGTTATATATTTCTTGGTTTTAATGGTGAAAAAAAATCCCCAAAATTTCTATACCAAATTATAAAATGAACTTAGGTCTAATTTAAATAAGAAAGTATGTTAATTAACTGACTAAAAAGTTAGGTTGTCACATATAAAGATTACCAGAGCTAAATTAAATGGTATATACTAAGGGACGATTTTTTGGACGACATTGTTACAGTCATTTTTATTAACGTCATATGTTTTAAATCATAAACATAAAACCAATAATCCATATCATGGATACCAGTTACAGAATCTTCTCTAATTTATGTTTCCGTTAGTTTTGAAGCATGTCTGTTGGACACGCATATTAAATTCATTGAATTTTTACATATATAAATTTAAAATTTAACTGAAGACGTAATTGAGAGAATTTCTTTTAAAAAGACAAATTAGGAGAAAAATATTCCAATAAGGTAGAAAAAGGCTAGTTAAAAAGCACGTGTTGTGCACATGTGTATGGTTTATTTTGATAAAAGTATATTTTGATAAGTAAAAATCAGATAGAAAATCACTAGAGGATAATAATTAAAAAAGAAAAAGATATTTAAAAGGGGCATATTTGAAAAAAATAATTTTAATTAAGAAATTAGAAGAACAAAGTATTTATTAAGATCACAATTTATAAGAATAATAGTTTACAAATTTCTATAAAAAAAAAAAAAAAGTTAAGTGAGGATGTTAAAAAAAATAGTTTTAATAGTGACGAACCAATCAGAAGTGCAAATCGCGCTAGCGAAGCCGGGAAACGAACCGTAGTGCAACGACTAAGACTCATGTCCGAGGAGTTTTGAGCGTGAGCTACCACTCATGCAGCGGCAAGGACCTATAACTCTCGAGGGACTGAAAAATTAAAAAAAAAAAAAAAAGAGGCTTAAAAAAAGATAAAAAAAGATTAAAGAAGTAAAACCAAAAATAGTAGATCAACATGAAAAAAAAAAAAAGGGACTAAAATAGTTTTTAAAAAAAAAAAAAGGGACGAAGTTGGAGAAGGTTTTCTCCCTTTTTTACATTCATATGTACATATATACACAACCTTAAGGGAAAAGTCAAAATTGGACCAAAAAAAAAAAAAAAGAATTAAAAGAAGATTCTTCTGTTGGCTAAGAAGTGCGGACAAAATATAAAACAAAATAAAATGAGATTAACATTTTAGGGTGGAAAGGCCAAAAAAAAAAAAAAGGGTAAAGAAGGTATATTATCTATCTATGGCTATATTTGAAAGAGCTGGTTGCCATGTGACAACCATGTCATCAACTACGTGACGGTTCAGTTAAGTTAATATCACATGATTATTTTTTTTGCTTTGTTTTTTTTGTTTAGTTTGCATGTGTGAAATACGGGTTATTATATATATCTATAAGTATATAAGCTATAAAGAAAAGGACGAGTAGCCAATTTCGTTCTTTGGTCTCTAGACGTCATGTGGCTGCCATGTGAAGACCACATCAATGTCACATATTGGGTCATAAGTACTACATGGAAATTTTTTTTCGCTTTTTTATTCCGCACTCGCTTATGTGCGGAGCACATGCTTGTCAACTAGTTTTAAAGAAAAGAAAAGAAATGGAAAAAATTGAAAAATTAAAAAGGAAAAAAAAAAGAGAGAAAAAAGAAGCACTTTGAATCAAAACTATGATGGTTCCTTTTTTTTTTTTTTTTTTAAAAATTGAAAATATGTGCATAGTGTCTTTTTTGGACATTTCCAAATTTTTATAGATGCGTAGATGATTAGATTGAGATATTTCTCTCCAATTTTTTTTTTTTTTGAAATTAGGGGTTAGAGATTTAAACTCAACATATTTTGGTGGAGTCAATATATGATTATCGCTATATTATGTCTCTAATCACAATACTTATTGAGGTTAGAGAATCTCTCACCATACATGTGTTAATGAACATGTTATCAGGGAGTACAAAATTAATTACGAAATAACAACCTTCACAACCCAAAAACGAGTCACTTGAGGCCAAAAAAGTAAAGTTAACTTCGAGATCAGCAAAAGGAAAACCATATTAAGCATGTTAATGAAGAATCTCAATCCAAAAACCATATTGAGGTTAGAGAATCTCTCACCATACATGTGTTAATGAACATGTCATCAGGGAGTGGAAAATTACTTACAAAATAACAACCTTCACAACCCAAAAACGAGTCACCTGAGGCCAAAAAAGCAAAGTTAACTCCGAGATTAGCAAAAGGAAAACCATATTAAGGAGGTGTTTGGTGTGTTAGTTTGAGTTGAAATATTTTAGTTGTAATAGTAAATTTTTTTGAATTTTCAGAAAAGACAAAAAATTTTTTGGGAAAAAGACAAAAACTTTTTAGGAAAAAGACAAAAAAAAGTTTGAAATGAGATGGAGTTGGAATGATCTCCAAACTCCCCCTAAGTATATCAATGAAAAATCTCAGCTAATGGGGATGGATCTCACCAGAAAGGATAGTTTCCTAATATATTTTAGTCATTCTTGAATTGAAAGTCGATCAATACAAGAAGAAGTAACTGCAAATCAGAATCAGTTAACTAAAACCAGCTAATTGACCCCCATAAATAGAGGCTTACTCCAAAAGCCTATGAGACATCCTAACGAGTACACAATTCTCATCATCTACATTGCTACATCGTATTACTATGCACTCTAAATTACATCAATCTCCCTCTTCTTTTTTTCTCATTTTTACTCAAAAACACTATTGTAACGCTTCATACATAGTGGAAGCACCCGAAGGTCCTATAACGGACGCAACTTGAAGATTACAAGTGAATCTCTCTAAAATTGTGTGTTTCTGTTTCCATTTACTTTTTTTTTATTATTTATTTTATTGTTTACAACTCACGAATCACGAACGACTCACACACGAACCGTCAGTTGTCTTATTTCGATATTTAATCCTAATTTTTTGTGATTGTAGATTTCATCTTATTGTACAATCACACTAGATTGAACATTGTAGGATGTTGTTGATACGAAGCGCGTCTAAAATTTAATAATTTATTGGTGTTTGTTGGGCTTTCATAAACCATTAAGAAGTTTTAATGGCAAGTTATGATACGTACTCAAAAATTTATCAATTTTATTATTATTTTTTTCTCAATTTTAATTTTATAGTTTATAATGCCAAATTCTGATGTCCTTTACACCCCATCATTCTCGTTCAAAAGATTTGTGAAATTTTAATATGATTTATGAGAGGGTTTCCGTTTTATTTTCCTTCCCCTTTAGAAGATCTAACCAAAACATATCGCACAAGCTGACATAAGAAAACAAGTTTTACAATTTTTTGACGGCTTATTGGAATTCATTTCAACGCTTTTGTATGACAAAAATAATCTATCAAATTATCACCAATTATTTCGGGAGTGGCTAGGGTAAAAGCTCTTTGAGAGTAACTGCCCATAGAGTCCAAATGTGTACCATCAAGATCAAATCACACGGTAAAAAATGGTTGAGTTGCAAAAAAGTTCAAATGCAAATTGCCACATACTACGCCATCCTTCTTCTTCCAAAACAATGAAATTTCCATACAGCCTAGAGAAAAGGAAGAGGCCAATGACTACTATAGCGGGGATTGTGATGAGGACATTAAGTGATGAGGACATTAAGGCTTAGAGGAATTCTCACGAACCAATTCAAGTTCTAGTTAGTTCGGTAACGAGGGTTTGAGCTAAAAGATTCAAAGAAGGGTTGAACAACTTAATCCGGAGAGTTCTACAACAAGAAGAGAGTGTGTTCACTACTGATGGTGAACAAATACTGATTTTACTCATCAAAGTTAATCTGAAAGAGTGCCAAGGCTGATGTGGATGTTTTAATTTTCCAATGCTGAAGTGGACGTTATTTTCCAACAAAGAATCAAGTTTAGATTACATTTCCAAGAGTTCAAAAGTTCAAAATTCAAAACAAGATCTGATTAAGATTTGATTTCTTTGTAATCTTATTTTTTATTTTTAAGTTTTAATTTAAAAGTTGAATTTAATTCTGAATTTAATTATTATTATTTAGATAAATCTGATTCCTTGGTTTTTTTAGGCATGTTTATCTTTAAGGATAGATTAAGAATTTTACAAGTATAATTTCGACTATATAAGGCTGATTTTTCAGTTTATGAAATCAAGTTTTTTGATGATTATTCATATTGTGAATTATTCTTCTTGAGTTTTTGAAGAAACTTATTCGAACTTATCAAGGATTTCTTGTAGTGTTCAAATCGACTTATCAAACGGATTTTCTAAAACCGTTTATAGCGTTTTCACCATACCAAGGTTCTTGCTTTGCTAGGCAACGAGTCGCGGTTTCCATCAAACTTGAAAAATCTTGGGTTGTTGTTTCCAGATTTGGTATTGGATTTCGTCACGTTATTAGTGTGATTCGTATCAGATTGTAAGGTTTTTGTTGGCTTTAGGAGCAAGGCCATGAAGGCCATATTGTCACGACCCACCGATTACAACAGCATCACAAACCCACTCTCTTGCAATCGTCGACAATGACAGAGGTTTCCAATAGTGTCTTAACCATAACATCTGTATCGCAACTGCGACCTTGTAGCCTCTACTGTCGAGGGTTTCCATCCACTCCTGGGTTTCGACGAATGATAGGGGACTTCGGCTTTCACCCTTTGCTTAGAGACAATACCCATGACATAGTTTTTTGAGTTTTTGCTTTTTTTTTTTTTTCCTAAAAAAATTTGTTGTTATTTTTTTTCAATGGGTTTGTGTTTATACTCTGTTGTTTGTGGTTTGAAATTTTGAACTTAAATTGATATTACAAACAACAAAAAGCTCATATCATACTTATAAACATAACAGCCTTATTTGAGGAATAAATGGAAAGAAAATTCTAAAATAATTCAAATCCACTAAATTGCAAAGAGAGAAAAAGAAAGATAAGTTAGTGACAAATTTAAACCAATGTTTAACAACAAATGGTAAAAAAAGATGGGTTTGTGTAAATGGGTTCTTGCTAGCTCTAGATTGAGATTTGGGGGAGGTATTTCGAATTTGTAACTTATGCAGAGTTTTATTTGTTTTTTGGTGCCCTGTTATTTACCAGAAAAAAGAAAAAGAAAAAAACAGGGCTTTGATTTGCTACAACATACCTCAAGTTTTTACAAAATTACTGTCATACATGTTAAAAGCAACTTAATAACATCCCTTGGATGGAGTACCATGAGTAGGTATTCTCAAAGAGACTCCACCACGCATTCTCTTTTTTTATTTCTCAAGTATTATTGGTATATTTTAATAAAATTTCCCATAGATCAACATCTTGTATGTCAAAACACCCATGAGGGTGGCTGAGTTGACAAAGGGGTGGGATGTCTTTGTTAGGTTTTTTTTTTCCGTTTATCGAAGTTCGATTCCCATTATCTCCCTTCAGACCTCTTACAACTTTGGCTGTTAAAGCACGTTTTGATAATCACAGGGTGGACCTCGAGTAGACGATTAAAAGAAACTAATATAAGGACATATTTCTGTCATATCTAGAAAAATAGATTTGTGCGTATGGGACTGAAAACTTAAAAAATGAAACATCCACCCCGATCTTTTTTATTCAAAAGAAAAAAAAAAAACCCATCTTGCATGTCAAATCATAACTTTAACAATTATTTAAGATTACTTTTGTAACTCAAAAGTGCTTCACCACTCTTACTTTCTTCGCAAGTAAGAATTGTTCCATCGCACCCAAATGATTTTTGCAACATCTAATAAAAGGTTCTTTAGATTCGGTATTCTTTATATATCTAACAAATTTTATTTCACCCTCTTTTTTTTTTTTTTTTTTCCTGTTACACGGATTAAGCCCAAATCCAAGTCTAATTGGGAAATTGGATGGATTTTGATGGTATTTACTATATCTAGATCACACCATTTAAATCCTAAACTAGATTGAACTTCCTCTTGAACCTTTTAAATACCTTCTTCAAATTCACTTCTCTCCTCCCAGAGCAGCCTTTCCTTTCCCTTTTATTTTATTTTATTTTATTTTATTTAAATTATTAAAGTATTGTTTTATTTTTTTGGAAAAAAGAAGAAGGAAACTTCACCACCTTACCCATCTCCCTTAAACCCCACCACCACCACCACATTTTCTTCAAGCCAAGTGGCTGCGCGTGGGATGGCGCGTGCACCACCAAGAAACACAAACAGAGTAGGATTTTCTTTCTTGCATTTTTATTTTACATTTATTTTATTTTTGGGTTTTGTTTATTTTCCTTCCTCTGTTTTTATGTTTTTTCTTGTCTTTTGAGATTCCTTCGTTGAGTTCCGCTAGTGACACATTGGGAAGAAAAAGCTCCTTGTGTCATTCATACACGTTACACCTTTTGAGCCACGTTTATAACAAGAATTTTTTATTTTCAAGAAAGTCGTGTTCTTACATTAATGTTTAAACCACAATATAGTCCTAATTCGGCAATATATATATATATATATATATATTGTAGTCCTAACAAACTTCAAATCAATTCTTAATTATCACTTTTTTAATCAAATTATAAGGCCCGTTTGGTTCAATCACTCAATCATTCAACTCAAACTTTTTTTTTTATCTTTTTCCAAAAATGTTTTTGTCTTTTTCTCAAAAAGTTTTTTGTTTTTTCTGAAAATTCAAAAAAATTTACTATTGAAATTTAAATTTTTCAACTTAAACTACTACACCAAACACCCTAATAGTCTTAATATGATTACATATATAACATAGTGATATTTTATATTGTTACATTTAAAAATTTAAAGTTTGAATCTCCTTTCTCATATTGGCCTTCTAATTTCAATTAGTACGTAAATAAACTAAATACACAGAGGATTATACTATTCTTCAAATAACCTTTTTTCAATCAAATTGTTCTTCTAATATGATTATAAATATAATTTGATGATAATTTCATAACTACTCTACCAAAAGTATTAGAATTAAAATCTCCATCCTCAAACTCAAAAAAAAAAAAAAAAAAAACAAAAGGTTCTAATAGTTTTCAAAATCCATTATTAGCAAGCAAATTAACCAATAAATAGACGATTATCCCAAAAAAAAAAAAAAAAAAAGGAAGAAGAAAGCTTAAAAAGAAAAGAAAGACCCATTCGGATTCTGATCTCCTAAAAAACCTACTCTTTTGACCACCCTTACTGGTCAGTTTTGTAACCACAATACGAATTTACCCCCACACACTCAACACACGCGCACACACACACTTTCTCTCTCCTCTTCTTTCTCTCTCTAAAAAAAACCTCATTTGTGCTTCTCTCTCTCAGTTAGTTTTCATTACTCTCTCTCTCTCTTTCTCCTCTCACTGCTTTGTTATGGTTCGCCAATAAAACCCTAATTCCTACCGCTCTCTGTTCACTCTCACTCGGCAGGTATTTCCTCCTCACACTTGGAACCCTAAATATTGTTCTTGAGATTCTTATCGGAATTTGCGTTTTGTATTGTTGTTGTTGTTTGGATTTGATTTGGTTTGATTCGAGTGTTTGCGGATCTGCGTGTGTTTGGTTGCAGAGAAAATCCGAAGCAGAAAATTGGAGGAATCAAGGGTTGGGATATATGTCCTTCAATCAATCAAGGTCCGATAAGAGCGAGACCCAGTATCGGAAATCGGGGCGATCCTTGAGCTCCAATCACCCGCGGGGCTCCTCAGGCGCTTACGGTAAGGGAAGCGGCGGGCCCGCCCCTTCACCGTCGATTTCGGCTAATCGCAGGTATAAAAGATTACAATTTCCTTTTCTTTTTTGCTGCTTCTAGGGTTTGCTTCTGATTTCCATTGCCAATCTAGTTTATTTCGATTTTGACATTAGGGTTTGTTTGTTTGTTCGTTCGTTTTGTGAAATTTGGGGCTTTGCATTTTATTCGGTTTCTTAATTTTGTTTGGTTTTTATTTTTTATTTTTTTTGCATAATTGGTTTTTCAGTTTTAAGAAGACTAACAACAATGCACAAGGAGGGCAATCTAGGGCAAGTGTGCCCGCTGTGAATTCTTCTGATAGCAACGCTTCAACACCTCGTGGTGCCCCAAATGGTGCCCATATACACTCCCAATTACACGGTGTGAAACACTCGAAATTTTGGCTTTCCCCTTTTTTTCATATTTATATTAATGTCATGGATGTGTAAATGATAATCTGGAAAACTGGTGGAGAACGAATGCTTGTTATGTACTAGTTCCTGCAGATTTTACTTTATTTTTTTATTTTTTATTTTTGGTTATCGTAGGAGCATCCGATGTGCCAGTTACAAGCTCAGCTGCCAAGCAAACTGAGCCATTGGTTTCTCAAAGAAGCTCCCGAGGTGTTCCGAAGGCTCCAACTTCTCAACATGCCCCCATGAGCTCAGCCACTACCGCCACAACTACCCCCACAAAGCGTAAGTTTGCAGATGAAACTCGTCTCTCATGTTCTATACTAAATATAATTAAATTGGGAAAGCATTCTGGATTTTTTTTTTTTTTTAAGTAGTCCAGTAATTTTATCAATTTAGTTTCTCCTGGTTATTTCAGCGTAGAACAATTCTTAGATATAGTTTTGGTATCATCTCATTTTATTTTCATTATCAAGGCTATTCAAGTAGCTAATGTAGTAATGTCTTTTTTTTTTTTTTGGTTTT
>CM046377.1:52869369-52894369 GCA_025413485.1 Ficus microcarpa | reverse complement strand
TTTTTTTTAAATGGTGTAGCAACGGGAGATGCATCCAAGGGGATTGCTTTTCAGTTTGGCTCATTAAGTCCCGGTTTCGTGAATGGGATGCAGGTATTGAAATGTTCTTAATAGCTTTTCTGTTTATTCTCTAACTTTTGCTGTACTCAAAGTCTTATTTTATATCCAAAAAATAAAAATTGTGGGATTTTGCTTTGGTTGTGTTAATAGATTCCTGCTCGTACAAGTTCTGCTCCCCCAAATTTGGATGAGCAGAAACGTGACCAGGTTTGCTTCTTTCCCTTCTCACTTGTCTGGCTGTTTATTTGGCTACAGAAAGTTATGTTCTGTTATCATCTGGCTGATTATCCTCTTATTTTCTTTTTCCAATTTTTTTCTACAATAATTATGTGATTTATGTACTTGCAGGCACGTCATGAATCTTTTAGAGCTGCGCCGACATTTCCAATTCCGTCTGTTCCCAAGCAGCAATTACCTAGGAAGGATCCTGGTGCTGTTGAAAAGCCTAATACTCCTGAAGCACATCCAGTGCCCAAGGTTAAGCGGGATGTGCAAGTTTCACCTGCACCTCCATCGAGCCAAAGTCAAAAACCTTCTGGTCTTCCAATGACTGGAATATCCATGCAGATTCCATTTCACCAGTCCCCAGGTTCCATGCCATTTGGTGGCCCCAACCAACAGATACAATCTCAGGGGGTGACAGCCAATTCGCTTCAAATGCCTATGCCTCTGCCTTTACCGATAGGAAGTGCACCTCCAGGGCAGCAGCCCGTCTTTGTTGCTGGTCTCCAACCTCACCCATTGCAGCATCAGGGAATCATGCACCAGGGTCAGAACCTGAGTTTCACAACTCAGATGGCTCAACTAGCTCCCCAGTTGGGCAACTTAGGTATCGGCATGGGACCACAATACCCCCAACAGCAGGGAGGAAAATTTGGTGTTCCTCCTCGTAAAACTACTACAGTCAAGATTACTAATCCAAAGACGCATGAAGAATTACGATTTGACAAACGCCCAGATGGATATTCTGATGGTGGATCATCTGGCATGAGGCCTCATCCCAATGTTCCTCCTCAATCTCAGCCTATTGCATCATTTCCAGCGTCTCATCCTGTGAACTATTACACAGCTCCTCCTTATAATACCAATAATATGTATTTTTCAAATCCTAGTTCTCTTCCTTTAACTAGCGGACAGATAGCACCCAATACTCAAGCAACACGGTTTAACTATCCAAGTAGCCAGGGTCCCCAAAATGTAACTATTATGAATCCATCAGCTCTTAATTCTGTGTCTGTTAATAAGTCTGGCACCCAGATGCATGGTATTTTGGAACCACCGAGCATAGAACATGCACGTCAGATACAGTCTTCAGTCTCATCTGTGCCATCTGGAACTACACATGTGACTGTTAAACCGGCTACTGGATCTGTTGGAGAGAAGGTGGAGTCATTGAATAATTCACAGGTTGACAAAGGTGAATTGCCCAAGCCTTCGGGGTCATCTGGAGAAGCAAGCTTATCTCCTTCATCTGCAGATGCTGAGATTTGTGCAGATAAATCTTCACAGAAATTGAAATCTGGTGGTGACTCGATGACAGTGGTAGCTGAGTCAGTGGTGGTGACTGATTCACATGAAGGTACAGTTGCTGCTGTTTCTGTTGAGGCCCAGGTATCCACTTCTTCCCCGTATTCTTCTGCTGTGCCATCTGATTCCGTGCCAGTTGTGGCCAGTGTGGAATCCAGAAGAAAGGAAACTCTTAGTACGTCAAACTCGATTAAAGATCAACAGAAGAAACCTGTGAAAAAAGGATCTTACCGGTCACAGCATCAGGTAAAGTTGTGAATTATTTTTTTTTTCCCTCTTCCTATCTTTCACAGATTGCAACTTTCCATTCTCTATTCTGGTCTCTTATTTTTTGTTTGTGTGGATTTGCACTCCTGATTAACAGGTTGGTGGCCAATCGATCCCTATTTCTAGCTCGCCTTCTGAGACTTCTGAACAGGGTCTTTCTTCTGTAAGTGTTGCTTCAGAATCTGTGGAATCCAGTACGAGTCTTACTCAGGTGAGTGATAAAGATGTGCCAGAAGCAGCTGAGGAGTCACTTTCAGCCACCAGGGTCGCCACTACTGATGCTTCTGTAGTTAAGGTTGAGAGAATTGCAGATAGCAGTCAGAGTATTTCATCTGAGATTTCTCGTGCAGAGACTGCTCCCGACACTACTGGATCCGTTCATCATAATAGGCTTGATGGTTCTCCCGTTCATGAAAAACAAGTAAAGGATGACTCTGTGGTAACTGAAGAACAAGGAGGAAAAAGCTTATCTGAAGGGTCCAAACAGGATGCTGACGGTTCTGAGGTTTCTTCTGAAGTTAAATGCTTACAGTCTGTTGAGGTTGATAAACAGCCTGGGAAGGAACTTGTTCAAGACAAAGCAGCTACAAGCAGTGTCGTTCCACAATCGGACAGTGCAAGAGGAATGGATGAACCAGGGATACGCCACTCAGAACATGTTATCAAGGATGAACAAAATGTTGAAGGTTCTTTTGGGAAGTCATCTGGTATTGATGCCACTTCAAGCAGAGGTGATAGCATGACTAACGAAGATGCTTCTTTTTCGAAATCCGAAAAATTGCATCAGCCGTCTGCTCAATCTCTGGCCATTGATGCTTCAAAACATGAAAGTGGAAGTCTGGAGAGTGTTGGTGGTGGGGGAAGCACGGAAAACTTGGGTGGTGCTGGGGTTTCAGTTCCAACAGGTTCTAAAGATAAACCCCTTCCAGAATTGACCAGGTCAAAGAGTACTGTTGCAAAAAGTAAGAAGAAAAGAAAAGAATGTCTTCAAAAGGCAGATGCTGCTGGCACAACATCTGATCTTTATATGGCATATAAGGGCCCCGAAGAAAAGAAGGAAACCGCTGTGGCTTCTGAAGTAGCTGAAAACACTTCTAGTAGCGAAAATTCTAAGCAGGTACCACCAGATGTACCCATCGAAGAGGTTCTGGTAATTGAAAAAGATGTAGGGAGTAAAGCTGAACCTGATGATTGGGAAGATGCTGCTGACATCTCTAAACCAAAGTTGGAAACCTCGGACAACGAGAGACAGGCCAATGGAGGTGTGCTGCATCATGACAAGGATGGAAATGAAAATGTGGTCAAAAAGTATTCAAGAGATTTTCTCCTGAAATTTGCTGAGCAGTTTACTGATGTCCCAGAGGATTTTGAAATCACTGCTGATATAGCGGAGGTCTTGACAAATTCTAATGCCAATGCCTCTCATCTTGTTGATCGCAGTTCATTCCATAGTTCAGGAAGAATTATTGATAGGCCAGGAGGTGGACCCCGACTAGATCGTCGAAACAGTGGAATGATGGAGGATGACAGATGGAGTAAACTGCCAAGTCCGTTTGTTCCAGTCCCAGGCCGTGACCTGCACGTGGATTTGGCTTTTGGACCTAGTACTGGTTTTCGACCTGGCCAGGGTGCAAATTACAGTGTCTTGAGGAATACACGAGTGCAAACACCGATTCAGTATGCTGGAGGAATCCTGTCTGGTCCTATACAGTCACTAGGGTCTCAGGGAGGGATGCAAAGAAATAATTCTGATGCTGATAGGTGGCAGCGAGGTGCTAATTTTCCGCAGAAGGGTTTGATTCCTTCTCCACAAACTCCGTTACTCATGATGCACAAAACTGAGAAGAGGTATGAAGTGGGTAAAGTAACAGATGAGGAAGAGGCCAAGCAAAGGCAATTAAAGGGCATATTGAACAAGCTAACTCCACAGAACTTCGATAAACTTTTTGAGCAAGTGACAGCTGTAAACATTGACAATGCTGTGACACTTCGTGGTGTCATTGCACAGATCTTTGACAAAGCTCTTATGGAGCCTACTTTCTGTGAGATGTACGCTAATTTCTGCTTCCATCTTTCTGGAGAGTTGCCTGATTTTAGCGAAGACAATGAGAAGATCACCTTTAAGAGATTACTCCTCAATAAATGTCAGGAAGAATTTGAGAGAGGAGAAAGAGAGCAAGAAGAAGCCAACAAGGCTGATGATGAGGGTGAGGTAAAACAATCTGAAGAGGAAAGAGAAGAAAAGAGAATAAAGGCAAGGAGACGAATGTTGGGTAATATCAGGCTGATCGGGGAGCTGTACAAGAAGAAGATGCTGACTGAGAGAATAATGCATGAGTGCATACAGAAACTGTTGGGTCAACATCAAACACCTGATGAGGAGGATGTTGAAGCATTATGCAAACTAATGAGCACAATAGGGGAGATCATTGACCATTCGAAAGCGAAGGAGCATATGGATGCATATTTTGAAGTGATGAAAAATTTGTCAAACAATATGAAACTATCATCTAGGGTTAGGTTTATGTTGAAGGATGCAATTGATCTCAGAAAGAACAAATGGCAGCAAAGGAGGAAAGTTGAAGGGCCAAAGAAGATCGAGGAAGTGCACAGAGATGCTGCTCAAGAACGACAAGCACAAACAAGTAGGCTGACTCGTGGTCCAAGCATAAACGCATCAGGAAGAAGGGGTCTTCCGATGGATTTTGGTCCCCGAGGTTCGACTATGTTGTCTTCTCCCAGTTCTCAAATGGGTAGCTTCCGTACATTGCCCACACAGGTTCGAGGTTTTGGAAGTCAGGATGTTCGACAAGAAGAGAGACAGCCTTTTGAGGCCAGGCCTTTGTCGATTTCCTTAACACAAAGAGCTGTTGGTGAAAATGCAATTACTTTGGGGCCCCAAGGTGGTCTTGCCAGAGGAATGTCCATCAGAGGACCACCTTCAATGTCAACTGCTGCGCTGGCTGATTTGTCACTTGGAACTGGAGACTCAAGAAGAGTGACAGGAGGTTTGAATGGTTGCGGTTCTGTATCGGACCGTAATTATAGTTCACGGGAGGATCTGCTTCCAAGATTTATGCCAGATAGATTTGCAGGCCAAGCTGCTTATGATCATTTGGGTCCACATGACAGAAATATTAATCATGGTGGCAGAGACCTCAGAAATTCAGATCATACTTTTGATAGATCTATTCCAATTTCACCACCTGCTCGTGGGCAGTCACCAACTACCACACAAAGTACTCCTACAGAGAAGGTGTGGTCCGAAGAACGCCTTTGGGAGAAGTCAAGGACAGCTATTAAAGAATTCTACAGGTTTGCTCATCTCCTTTTCATGTTTCTTTTTGCCTGTGATATTTGCATATTCAAATTAATGGCATGCTTAATAATAAAATAAGATCTCAACATCATCCTTATTTCTTTCATGTGTGTGCTTAAACCTTCTAGTTACTTTTTTTTTTTTTTCTTTTCTTTTCTTTAGAGGTTGTTGGAAAATAGAAGTAGTCTACGACCGCCTCTTCTTACTATGTGATGAGATAACCTGTACACTGAAGTAACTTTAGATGTTTTAGGTTTCAAACAAAACCTCGTAGTTGCCACAGAGATAGATATGGTTTTCATGTTAAATACTGTTTATTCATTGGAGGCATGCAGCTGATTTTGCAATTGTCAGTATATTTTGTCTCGTGGATATTGTTTGAAAGCTCTAACATATATACCTGGTCATTCTTGTTAACATTTTTGCTGTTTTTTTTTTTTTTTTTTTTTTTTTTTTTTTTAAATTGTTACAGTGCTAGGGATGAGAAAGAAGTCGCTTTATGCATCAAAGAGTTGAATGCTCCAAGCTTCCACCCGACGATGGTATCTATATGGGTCACAGACTCTTTTGATGGGAAAGACATGGAAAGGGATCTTTTAGGGAAACTTCTCGTCAATCTTGCAAAGTCTGGGGATGCTACAATTAGTCGAACACATCTCATTAGAGGGTAGGAAAAATCTGTCAAAATTTGATTATGCCACTGTTGTTATCGTTGTTATTATTGTTTTGATGAGTAACCTGTGTTTATTTTGTTAGGTTTGAATTGGTTCTGGAGACTTTGGAGGATACTGTCACTGACGCTCCGAAAGCTCCAGAGTATCTCGGTCGTATCTTTGCCAAAGTGATCACAGAGGATGTGGTTTCCTTGGGAGAGATTGGGCAGATAATACATGGAGATGGAGAAGAACCGGGGAGTCTTCTAAATGCGGGGCTTGCAGGTGATGTTCTTGGAAACACCTTGGAATCAATCAAATCAGAGAAAGGAGAGGTGTTTTAAATTAGATTATTACGAGCTCTAACTTGCTGTTGGAGGCTTTCCGGCCTCCGGATCCGCAAAAATCAAGAATAGTAGAGAAATTCATTTAGGGATAGAGGTGCTCATTGTAATCTTTGTTAGGGAAAAAAAAAAAAACTATATATATATATGTTATAATGCCATGAGCTGTTAGGATACTTATTTAATTTGCATAAATATTTTTGTTGATGGGCGGGAGGGAATTTTATATAATGGGGCGATGATCCTAGTCCATCCGATGGTATTTATTTCTTCAAATATCTTTTATACTACAATTATGGGAAAGGGTTTAAATTGAGCATAAAAAATATGCCATGTTGTATGTCTATAACGTCAACTTCCTTTGTTTTTTTCGCGAGTGGTCATTGATTTCACTCCAGTGAGTTTGAGCCTTTTTCAACTCTTTTTGATCTTGAGCAAGTTGTTTTCCAAAAAGTCGAGACTTGAAGACATCCGTAGGCTTTGCATTTTTTGCTTTTGTTTATGTAGTTTATTGCTATGCAAAACTCTAGTGGTTGCAGACAATGATGAAAATATCGATGACTTCATAGATATTTTTCTGAAATTATCTGTAAATGGAGATCCTCGATACATGCAAGGAGTAAGGATATTTTTTTATAGGAGTATACACTTGATATCGAGAATTTTTGAAAAATTTTTGTAACATATCAATATCTATTATTTTATTTCACAAATTTACTAGAATATCTGGATACATACAGATTTTATCAGAATATTTCAATGAAAATATTAGTCAAATATCCACTAATTTCTAAGTAAGTGAAAATGAAGAAAAACACTTTAAAAAGAAATAAAAGGAAAATTTTCTCTCTTCCCGAGTTATATAGCCATTGAAGCAATCGACACTTTCTACTCGTAAATGAAACTATATAGTCAAAAAATAGTCAGGAATGTAGTTTTAAAAAAGAAAAAAAAATTGTCATGAATGTGAAAAGAAAATCAAGGTGGTTGTACTATTTTTTACTATCATTCTCCCTAAATAACAAATGGCATATCTTTGCATGTTCATGAACAATGTCTACCTTCTTGGCTAAATCCAAACTACTTAATTTATGGAGCTTGGGTGAGAAAAGATCAACCAACATACATGTGGTATCTCAATAACTGTTTTCAGAATTATTCAAGCATTATTTCTTAGGAAAAATATTATGTAGATCAGGATAGTTTGCATAGTTATGATTTGAATCTCCAAGGAATTCATTTTGATATTGATTTAATTATGGATCTTGGGTGCTTTTATTGTTATGTAAAATGTTATGAGATTCTAAAATTTATACTTAATGAAGTTGTTATTTTATCAATGTATGTTTTTTTAATGTTTAATCATTTTTATATAGATTGTGCTTTACATGTATATGAAAAAAATACACATAATTCTATGGTAAGAGCAGATCAATTATGTATTATTTAGTTTTTTTTTTTTTTTTTCATTTCCTATAATTTCACGTGAAATTTTTAAAATTTAATGCAAATATCCGTCATTTTTCTCATTTGACATCGATATTGATAATATCGGTCAATATTTCTGTAAATTCAAACCCTCGATATTTTGATCGATATTGATATTTTTATCTTCATTATACTAATTAAAGTAGAATCATGTATGAAATTAGTGACAATTTCATACATGATTCCGATATGAACTACATAGTTCGAAGCCCTAATCATAAAAAAAAAAGGGTACAAATATGCGTGTTTTTCACTTTACTGCTCGAATTTGATTCACACTCTCAAACCTTAGAAGGTTGGCAAAAGTACTCTCTTTGTCACTTAAATGGAGAAAAAAAAACTAGTTGTGACGGAAGTTATAATATTAAAATTTGATTCAATTTAATTAGTGCAATTAATTTTTTTTTTCAGCACTCCAAAAGCGAATGAATGAAACTTTCAGTTTAATTCTAACCGTCTAATGGCATCTCAACCGCCAAAATGCATATAGGGAGAGCTACAATTTATGTAACCGGTGTTCGTTGTTCATCCGGCCAAAAAAGTTGGCAGAACACTATCATCTTGTTAAAGTAAAATGCATCATTACAAACAATATTTACTTAAAAGTGCACGATGATGACTGGCTTTTTTATACAAACACAGTTTTAACTTTTAAAATTTGTTACTTTAGTCCTGAAATTATTTTTTCATGGCCATCAACCTCCTGATCTTATAATTTTTGACATCATCATTTTATTCATATTCAATAAAATTAGGATAATTTTTTACATGTGACTTGTATACGATAGATCAAGAAGGGCATTGCCAATCTTTTCTTTTTCTCGTTTTTCTTTTTTCTTTTTTTCTTTTTAATTTCAATACAAGTTCATTTGAAAACTTCAACTTGAACATAAACTCACAAGGAATTTGTATATATATTAACTGAAAATGACCAATATCAATGTCCTTCTTGGACTACCACGTGCAAGTCACATGTATAAAACACTTGTTGGAGCCTAGTAGATCCAAAGGTATGATGTGGCTAGGATGGAAAACATAGCATTCTCCTAGTGGTTGATGGCGATGATGACACATCCAGAGACACTACTGGACAGAGGTGACATAGTGCTCTGGCGGGGCTTCCAATATGAAGATGGGGCCGGCGAGATGCAGAGAGATCTAAAGGAAAGTGATTCCTAGGAAACCCCCTCACTTATGTAGACCACCAAGGCGCCTCTTCCAACTTGTAAAATGAAGGAAGATCATAACAAAAGAAACCACAAGTCGACATGAGAGGTAGGTGGAGAAGATAAATCGTAGTAGAGAAAGGGAGAAAGTGAAGTGACTGTCTCTGGCGTAGCCTAGAAAATGCTCTAGCTGTAGCCCAGAATATGTCCTAGCATCATTCTAATAAGGGTGTATGTATTAAGTGTGATGAAAATGATGATTTTAGGATGAATTTCCGAGTTTGAAGGTGTGTTTAGGGAGATTTTTGTAGAGCTTAGGTAAGGAGGAAGAATGGTTGTTGCTTTGGAGTGCAAATGAGGGGTATTTATAGAGGGTGAAGGTGCTTTGGGCCACTGAGCTAGAGGAAATAACATCTGGAGGAAAGACATGCCCGGGGTAAAAGACACTTACAGGGACAGTATTGGGGCACACTGTCTCATGTTCTGGTGAGGGCTGCTACTACAATTCATGTCATTTTTGGTTAACGATGGGATTGGAATCTTATTTTGGTGGTTGAGGGGCACCTAAATGGCGTGACAAAGATGAGTGTCCATTGGTCGGAGTAAGTTCCCAATAAGCATAGATGGTTCCAGAAGGTGCTTATTCTATCATGTTTTTAATGGTCTAAAGTTTCTCGAGAGAATGATAATGGGATACTTTTTGGGTGAGATTCTGACATGCATCCACCTGCATCTTTAGAGATACTGTAAGGGAAGAAGGATATTATTTTGTTCAGAGGACAAAAGTATCTTCGTTTGGCCAGTCAAAGCTTCCTCCGGACATGAGAATTATACAATGACTTGATGAAATCTTGGGTTTAACTTGTGGGACCTAGTCTTCCTAAGGGGAGTTTGCTTCTATTTGGGCTTTTTGGACTTAAAGTACGGTCTAGGCATATTAGGTTATCAAAAGTAGGCTAATGGTTTACTACCTGTAATATTTAGGTTTTAAGTACCAAGGGGAAAGAAGACTATTTTGTGATAATACTCTACCACGCACTTATTTATGACCAAATTATGCCTAAGACCCCCAAGTGAGACCAAGTTTAATTTGGGCCAATTAATAAGCGGTTTTATTTATCTTTCCATAGTCAACCAAACCACGACCCACGAGAATTTCCAGAGTGTGGCTTGGGCCCATCAAGGTCCACTATAGAAAGTCGACCTGGGCCTCATCAGAACGGGCCTTGCACAAAAGTGGGCATCAATGGCACTCTAAATTTTAACGAACATGATTAAAAAGGTCTAATAGTGCAAAGAATTTTGAGTTTAGAAGGTTGATTGCTAAAAATAAAAATCAAACTTTAAGGACTAAATTATCAAATTAAAATAATTTAGGAGATGTTCATACAAAATAGCCTAATGAAATCGTTTTTGTTCTTTAGTCATATTACTGGTTTAATGTTTTGTTTACCACAATGGATATTTCGTTATCTCGAACTCCACATTTCAATTTGTTCATATTAAAAAAAAAAACAAAAGAAAAGAAAAACAAAACTCACATATATATGTCGAATTTTCACATGCCATATATAAGTTGGGAAATAGATACATACATACATCTTCAATTTTCATTGAACACCGCAAACGTGTTCCACATATTAGTCAAACAGATGTTTTCATTTAAACACGTCAAGCATGTTCGACCCATTATTTTTGTCTTACATAATTTGCATTTGGTACACCTTATTTTATTTTCACCTCAAACACCTCAAAAATATTGTTTGAAATATTATTTACTTCATTATAGAAAGCCTTGGTATCCCAAATCCATGAATATAGCTTGTTGTTGCAATCAATCCATGGACCTCAGAGGGAGAAAGGGAGTATACACATCAAATGGCTGGCTGGCAGTTAATTGCGTCTACTGTGAAAGAATTAAGAGTTTGTTTGGCATTTTATTTTAACTCCAACTAAATTATACTTTTTCAAATCAGTTTTTGTTTGTTTCTGAAAAGTCAACAAAATTTATAATTAATTTTTGAAAAGCCAATCAACTCCAATTTAAAAATTTCATCTCTAACCGGCAAACCAAACGCAAGCTAAATAAAAAAAACCTCCATGAATAAGTTAACTTGGGTACTAACAAACAATAATTTAGTATTGATACATTAATGTCACAAGAGAAAAGGTTGTATAATGAATCTATCTGGCAAACAAATAAAATTGGTGAATAAATTGTTGAGAATTATTTTTATCCTGCCCTTAAATTTTAAAATAATTCCTATTTTGCCTTTTAAATTCTAAAAAATTCCCACTAAACCCTTTTAAATTTTGAATTAGTCTCACTTAACTCCTTGCGTTAGATTTCAATTAAAAAAAAAAGTGAATTAAATACAATTATGGTGTATTACAAGTAATTGCGTACACATGTTACATCAAGCCTCCTCAAAAATTTGAAAATTAGGTCTTATACCCTTCAAATTAGATTGCAAAGCCCCTTAAGTTTATAATACATTAATAATGATTAGATTTAGTTAACTTTTTATCGGAGTTATTAGTACCTAGTAAAATTCCTATAGAACCAATTTGCTTGCCTTTATTCCTTAAAAAAAAAAAAAAAAAAAAAAAAAAAGGCTTCCTTTAATTCTTTTTTTAATGTAGGACTTTTGCATTTTTTTTTTCAAACTTCCAAACAAATATTACAATCTCTCGACATAAATATATGGTTTCGAGCTTCAAAACACAATCTAACTTTAATGCTAAATGATCGAATTAACGTTGCCCGAATTCCGAACGGTAGAGCGCATGGAGCTCGGTATGCTCTTGTATGTGCTCCCCTGTCCGTGATCGATGGCTCGGATAAAGGAGGCAGTCATGGCACCAGATGGTTTGCCATTTGACACAGCCTGTTCCAAGAAAATGCATATATCAAACAGTTGTTCTTGATATAAATACAAAATATATAGAAATAAATTTAGAATTTAACCTCCGGCCACAAGAACAAATAACGAATCACACTACCTCATATCTTCTAACCTATATCACTTTTAGAAGTGCCTAAAAGTTACAAGGCTTTGAGATTTGAGAATAGAAAATTCTTGGGTTTAAATTAATCCATGGTGTGTTAAACTTACAGATGTATCAGTAGATTCTTTATCATCATCACAGCCACCCAAACAGATTGCTTCTCCACCACTTGTTCCTTTCCGAACACCCGACCTACGGCATTGATCCTTCCACGCATACTGTCCCCTCCTGTTACCAAGGTGGGTGGGAAAAACTCAGCCTAAGTTGAAAAGAAATTTGTGATTTTCTTGCATAAAGAAAGAAGCATAGTCGAAGATAATCAGTGATGGAGTCACTTAAAATCGAATTGGGGAATTAGGGGCGGTTGCCTCTACTGACACTTAAAAAAAAAAAAAAAAAAAATCTCTAAAACTTTATGATTTTTTCTGTTTTGCCTCCATAGATATTAAATTTTCATATATGCCCCAGTTGAACCTTATGTTTTTTTATTTTTACTTTTTTCATTTCAAAACAATAATTAGTGTCGTCCTTGCTAAAATAGAATGGTGGTGGATCCGCTGCTGAAAGTGATGAATAGTTGGACAAAACACAACTTTAGTTCATTTTCAAACAGAGGAATGTGTTATTATTTATTTATTTCAACTTAGCCAAAAAAAAAAAAAAAAAAAAAAAAAAAAGAAACAGAAAAAGAAAAATTAAAGAAAAGAAATGAAGAGAGAGAGAGAGATAAAGAAAATCGATCAGAAAATTATAACGCATCCCAGCAAGTTTTTTCAATGGAATACTTGTATTATGATACCTACTAAAGTTCTCATCTCAATGTATTAAAAAATAATAATAAGTAAATAAAATACAAAGAGGAAAACAAGCTGAGTAGAGTTGATAATTCCGATGGACGCCACAAATTAAACAGACCAAAAACTCATGGCTCCGTCATAAAAATATAAACCAGTTGAAACGTGTGAGTTAATATAGATGATAACTAACCTGCTCATGTTGCAAAGGAATGACAAATCTAGTATCGTACCACTATGAGAAGCATCAACTATGGCATGAAGCTTAACACCATGAGGCATAGGCCTAACAATCGTGGCATTGATCTCATCATCAACAATCATGCCCAGAGTTTCAAAGTCCAAGGGACAAATGGTTTCCTCATATCCGTTGACCTCGTCGCCATTGTAGTCCCTCTGCTAGGAACCGTGACCCGAAAAATAAAATACGAGGGAGTCACCGGTTTCACATCCTCGTACAAGCCAATGTAGTGCCCTTCTAACGTTACTTTTAGTAGGAATCCTCCGCGGATCGGTTTCTTCTTCTGCAGTTGAAGATCACGGGACAAAAACCTTGATCGTTGTCAGAAATTCTTTTGAGAAAAAGGTCTCTTATCATGAAGGGATATGCTTCTTTTTCATATTAACGTATGGATGTAACTATCAAATTCGATTAAACAGTGATTTGTAACATAGCCTAACGGAAAATTTACACCCGACTTTACCATAAGATGTATAGTTAGAATGCCTCACCACAAGTTAAAAAAGGAAATAATTAAACAAAAACTCGTGACTGGACTCGTAATAACTGATTAAACTTTTCAAGAAAGAAAAAGTTGTATTACAAGCTCAGCTCAAATTTCCATTTCCACTATAGGAAAAAAAGAAAATATAAATGTTTCTAATCATTCAAGCTTAAGCGTTCTTTTTACACCAGATGCCTTTCTCATTCAAAACCTTTACAACGTATATCTAAAAAGTTCTTTTTTCACACACGGTACATATAAAGCATGCACACACACACGGTATACACACACACGGTATACACACACAGATGCCTTTCTCATTCACACACGGTATACACACACACGGTACATATAAAGCATGCACAAACTCAAACATTCGTTTGGTTCATCCGCTTTAGTTGAAAATTTTGAGTCTAAATTATTAGAGTTAAGTTGAATTTTGAAATTGTACGTTTGACTAATTAGAGTTAAAAAGTGTAAAAACTTAAAATATTTTTTAAAAAAACATTTGAAAAAAAATCATCTCATTTTAA
Source organism: Ficus microcarpa (assembly GCA_025413485.1). NCBI lineage: Eukaryota > Viridiplantae > Streptophyta > Magnoliopsida > Rosales > Moraceae > Ficus > Ficus microcarpa. Next base: position 52,880,484 of record CM046377.1, on the reverse strand, counting down.
AAAACAAATCATATTCAGATCTTATTTTGTTTGTCTTAAAATTTAATGCAATTTGGGAAAAAAAAAATCTCATTTGGACTTATATATGCAAATTTATGGACTTTTAAAATTTGAGTTTTAAGTTGTAATCAGAGTTGTAAATAGTGAAACTAAGTTGATTTTTTAAAAAACAAAAAACCAATTGGAAATTTTCAACTCGAAGGGTTTCACCAAATAAATGTTGGGGAAAACTTTAATTGATGAAAACTATCACCAAATCCAAGATTTCATGTTAAATCATCAAGAAATATTAATTGGAAGCGTACCTGAATTCATGAAGACAAATTAAAGAAGGATGGAGTCTTCCACAATCAAATTTCTTTAGTTTCCCAAAGTGTTCTATGGATTTTCTCTCTTAATGGGGAAGGAGGAGGAGGGCAAATATTACGTATTACGATTTGTCTTAGGGACTACAACCCTTATAATGACCTTTATATACTAACTCAAATTAGGTTCCCATCAAACCTAATTTAATTAATATTGGATTTCTACACATTAAAGTCTATACCCAATAGATATATTTAGAGTCCAATTAATAGATCACTTATTTGATCATATTAAATTAGATAGCTTATAATATAATTATCATTTAATACGTAAACCCATAATAGGAATTAATAAAATTCCAACAATCTTCCACTTGGGCAACGTATGTTTCCTGAAACAATTATATTATATAAAGTCTAGAGTGCGTACTGAAAAGCTATCTTTCTGTTCCAACTCATTCCTTATATATTATATAAGGAATCTTTTGCATTTCTTTCTGTTCCAACTCATTCTTGAGGCACTACTGAGACTAAACTTGTCTCCTTTCGCGACAGGGGTGTCTCCTGGTACACAAACTTTCATGCCGAATCTTTCAAGAACTCTTTTGATGTAGCTCTTTTGTGTTAATCCAAGGATACCTTGAGAGCGATCTCGATGTATCTGTACGCCTAATACAAAAGTGGCGTTTCAAGATCTTTTATCTCAAAATTCTTAATTAAAAATCTCTTCATTTCGTGTAATAAGCCTATATTATTGCTTGCAAGTAGTATGTCATCGACATATAACACTAGGAATATGTACTTACTCCCACTGAACTTATGATATATATAATCATCAACCTTATTTACCTCAAAACCATACGAGATAATGACTTGATGAAACTTGTAATATCATTGACGAGAAGCCAGTTTAAGAGCATAAATGGATTTCTTCAGTTTGCAGACCATTTTCTTTGGGTCACCGGATAAAAGTTTTCTGGCTGCACCATATATATCATTTCGTCAATGTCACCATTGAGAAATGTAGTATTTATATCCATCTGATGTAGCTCCAAATCAAAATGAGCCACAAGTGCTATCATAATTTTAAAAAAGTTTTTCGTTGAAACCGGAGAGAAAGTCTCTTTATAATCAATGCCTTGCTTCTGAGTGAAACCTTTGCAACTAGATGAGCCTTATATCTCTCGACATTGCCTTTTGAATCCCTTTTGGTTTTAAATATCCGTTTGCAACCAATGGGTTTCACACCTTCAGGCAATTCTACGAGATCCCAAATGTCATTGTCCTTCTTGGATTTCATCTCATCATTCATGACATTTATCCACTTTTGAGAATTAGAACTTTCTTTGACTTGATGGAAGTTGATTAGATTATCTTCCACCACTCTTATATCAACCTCATGTTCTTGGAGAAAAACAATATAGTCGTCTGGAATTGTATTTCTCCTTTTTCTAGTGGACCTCCTCAATGGCATATCTTCTTGAGGTTGTTGAGTTTGCACTTCAAGTATAATTTCTTCATTTTGCATAGAGAGTTCTTCTAGATTGTCTTGATATTCCCAATTTGCATTTTGAACAATGTCAAGAATAGGAATCTGATCATTATCAATAGCAATAATAGGAAAAGAAATGAATTTCTCTTCAAAGACAATGTCTCTAACCTTATCTCCCCCACAAACTCAACATTTTCAAGAAATCTTACATTTCCTATCTCGAAAAATGTCTTAGTAGTGGGATCGAAAAAGTTAAAACCTCTTGACCATTTAGAGTATCCAACAAAGTAATAGCTTACAGATTTTGAGTCTAGTTTCTTTTCATTTGGCTTGTAAGGCCTTACCTTAGTTGGACAATCCCAAATATGTAAATGCCTAAGACTAGGCTTCTTGCCTGTCCATAATTCACAAGGGGTTTTAGCTACCGCTTTACTTGGAACCTTGTTGAAGATATATGCTGCCGTCTTTAGAGCTTCACCCTAGAGGGATTCTGCTAACGAAGAATGGTTAATCATACTTTTTACCAAACCCTTAAGCGTTCTGTTTCGCCTTTCAGCAACACCATTCATGCTAGGTTTGCCCAGCATTGTGTATTGTGGGACTATATCGCATTTCTTTAGGAATTTCACAAAAGGTCCTAGACGTTGTTCACCGGATCCATCATATTTACCATAGTATTCACTACTATGGTTAGATTTGATAGCTTTAATTTTCTTACCAAGTTGATTTTCAACTTCAGCTTTGAAGACATTAAATACATTTAAAGATTGTAACTTCTCATGAATCAAATATAAGTGCTCATACCTTGAATAGTCGTTTATGAACATAATAAAATACTGTTGATCATTCCAAGAAGTAGTAAGTAATGGTCTACAAATATCAGTTTGAATTAGTTTTAAGACATCAAAACATCTGTTGGCAGCTAATTTCCTAATGTTTGTCAATTTCCCCTTTATACACTCAATATCGACTTGGAAGTCTGTCAAATTAAGGGGATCAAGAATCCATCAGACACAAGTCTCTGAATTCTCTGTTTAGAGATACAACATAAATGTTTGTGCAATAGTGTGGCGGAATCCCTATAAGTTAATTTTCATTTTGTACCACATGAATTTGTATGCAAGGTTTCATTAAATGAGGTAATTGTATTCAACAAATATAGGTTATCATGCAAAAATAAAGAACCGGTACCTAAGATTCAAATCTTGAAAAGACTAAATTTATTATTTCTAAATGAACAAGAATAACCGAATTTGTCCAAAATAGAAATTTAAACTAAATTCAGTCTCAAAGACGGTACTATATAAGTCTTTTCTAAATTCAAAAAATGACCAATCTTTAATAATAACCTAAAAGTTCTTATAGCCTCTACTGTAACTGTTTTGCCATTGTTTACATAGATGAATCTTTCAACAACATTTGGCTATCGACTCCACAGGTAACCTTGCATAAACACACTTATGTGAGTTGTAGTACTAGAATCTATCCACCTAGTATGTCTAGGTATAGAAGCTAAATTAACTTCAGAATAAACCAAAGTGAGAAGCATACATTTCTTTACACGCCACTTGGCGTTCATGGGACATTCTTTCTTCTTGTGTCTAGCTTTTTCACAAAAGTAACAGGTAAACTCCTTATCTTGTTTCTTTTGCACCTTATGCTATGATGTCCCAGCTCTCGCTTCTTTTCCTCTTTTCTTTTTCTTGTCCTTAGAGGTAGATGCTAACTTAGCATTTTTAGTTCTTTCTCGTTTCAGCCTTTCCTCTTCTTGCACACAATGGAATATAAGCTCATTAAGAGTCCATTTTTCCTTTTGGGTATTGTATCTCACTTTAAACTGACTATATGTGCAGAAAGAGAAATTAAAACTAAATGCATCAGCAAGTGCTCAGACAGTTCTAACTTTAGTGCCTTTAGTTTGAAAGTGATATCAGACATCTCCATGATGTACTCCCTTATGTTCCCTTTTCCTTTACACTTCATTGAAACAAGGTTAGTCAAAATGGTACTTGTTTCCGCCTTTTCGTTTTTTGTAAAACGTTGTTCTATTTTCTCAAGGAACTTTGTAGCATCCACCTCTTCAGACATAGATCCCATGAAGTTTTTTGGAATGGAACGTTTTATGATCATAAGACTCATGTGATTAGAACGGTCCCACATCTCCATGTTCACCTTGTCATCAATGAAACTTTTGTCACTGAGAGGTGCAGGCCGTTCTTCCTGAAGCACAATGTCAAGATCCATGCAACCAAGAACAATCATAACGTTATCTTTCCAATTCTTGAAGTTCGTGCTAGTAAGCACGGGAATGGAATTAATATTGGCAGATATTGTTGAAACAGAAGCAATAACTGAATTGAGAACAAAATAAAATAACAAGCTCATAATCAATAATCATATCATAAAACAAAACACTGAATTAATAAATCCAGCAATTCATATAATTGTGGGCCTTAATACAAGATACCTAACACAACATTGGCATTTAGTCTTTGGATTGAAATATCAACTGTAAGTGGTACTCTCTATGTAGTAATCAAATATTAACAATTAATCCTGTCAAGTAATAAGCCTTTTTTCGGACCGACTCATTGCTCACATAGAAAACCTAATAATAATCACATATCTATTACCATAGGTATGCCTATTATTTGGCCAAACAATAACCTTCTTTTGGGCCGGTCATTATTCGCATAATTAATAGACATACACGTCTTAATATTCTAAAATAAACAAATTTACATTATAGAAGTTACTTTGACAACATATAATTTTAATCAATTTATTTTAAAATATTTGACAAAAAAAAAAAATTTTTTTTGTCAAACCAGACGATCAAAGGTCAACAATTGATCAACGGTCAATGGTTAACTTCACAATCAATGGGTTTGTGTTGATCGGGTCGGGGCTAGACCGGGTTGGGTCATCCCAATCCAAATCATTGTCCAGCCTAAGATCCTTCACTATCAGCCCAAAAAGAAGAACAAAAAAATTGGTCTCAATGCCCATAAAGCTTTTAAAAAAAGCAAAAAACCCTAATTTGTTTTTCCTTCTTTTTCCTACCGTGCAACTGCCACCACCTTCCCTTTTTTTTTTTTTTTTTCTTTCTTTCTTTCTTTGCTGCAAAAGTACAGCCAATACCTTTTTCTTCTTCTTCTTCTCCTTCTCCTTCTTTTCAATTGAAATTAGTTAATAAGGATTATTGATTTAAACAATATCACAAATAGCAAGTATAAATCCTTTTCTTTCCCAAAACCAAAACCGAAAAAAATAAATGCAAAATTTCAAGTAATCTTTAATTCACACACACACACACACACAAAAGTTGAATACAAAAATAAAAATAATCACAAAAATTTTCAACCTCAACAATTAGTGTCGAAAATTGCCAAATTTGAATACACCCATATCAAACATAACACATATATCTCAATGATTCAATATGAGCAGCTCTGATACCACTTGTTGGGGAAAACTATAATTGATGAAAACTACACCAAATCCAAGATCTTATGTTAAATCATCAAGAAATATTAATCGGAAGCGTACCTGAATCCATGAAGACAAATTAAAGAAGGATGAAATCTTTCACAGTCAAATTTCTTTAGTTTCCTAAGGTGCTCTATGGATTCTCTTTCTTAATAGGGAAGGAGGAGGAGAGCAAATATTACGTATTATGATTTGACTTGAGGACCACAACCTTTATAATGACATTTATATACTAACTCAAATTAGGTTCTCATCAATCCTAATTTAATTAGTATTGGGTTTTATACATTAAAGCCCATACTCAATAGATATCTCTGGAGTCTAATTAATAGATCACTTATTTGACCCTATTAAATTAGATAGCCTATAATATAATTATCATTTAATATGTAAGACCGTAATAGGGATTAATAAAATCCCAATAATAAATGCATGCATAAGATTTTAATAATGCCACCCAAAATCGTAAAACCACCAAAAAGAAAAACAAAAGAAAAATTTAATAACGTAGTACAGCGTAACAAAATCCTCAAATGGTATGGGAATAGTGTTTCTGATGTTATTGTTACTAACAGAAGAAACATACCACTGAGCATGAAAATTGGATCCTGCGGAAACCGGAACTTGTTGACAAGGAGATACAACATGCACTTGGCATCGTTGATCGAGCCCTTGAGCTCGTGCCTCGAGTTTTTGTACGAAATCCCACATATCACCACCCTCTTCAGCCCGTGGCCATTCGGGGGTAGTCCTGGCAGCTGATGGTTGTACAGCGACAACGGTGCATGAGTGGAGAGAGGAGGACGTGCGGTGCGTGCGTCACCTTTATGCATGATCGCACGGCTAAAGGCGCAACGGATGGATCTCATGCCCGGGAAAACCAGCACCAGAGTGCGGCAGTTGGAGCAGTTGATCACCAACACTAAATCTGAGTGTGTTTAGTTGATTAGTTTGAGTTGAAATATTTTAGTTGTAATAGTAAATTTTTTTGAATTTTCAGAAAAGACAAAAAATTTTTTGAGAAAAAGACAAAAACTTTTTGGGAAAAAGACAAAAAAAAGTACGGTTAGAATTGAAATGAATCAATGAGCCAAACAAACCTATGTGTTGGACGGGACCACTTATCAAAAGCCATGCACGGTCGTTATTTGAGGTGAATTGTGGGGCTTGAAACCATTTTAGACTTGAGAAGTGAATTAGCTCACGGAAGTTTGAAAAAAGTGGTTACCTTTAGAAATTCTTTTTGAGAGAAAGCTTAACCAAGGAAGACAATAAACAAAAAGAAAAGATTCTTGAAGGAAAAAAAAAATAGAAAAAGAAAAAGAAGAACACAACAATTCTTAATTTAAAAAAATATGAGGAAATTGTAGTAAATAGCAATTTTTCAAAAATAATTGAAGTCCATAGTTGGTTTTAAAATATTTGCTGTAATAATAGATTTACTAGGTAAATGAAACATTTACATGGTGAACTTGATGTAATGAATTATTTATCTAATAAATATGTTATTTATTACAAATATTTTGTAAATCTGTTATATGCTTCAATAATTTTCTGAAAACTGCTATTTACTTCTTTCTCCCAAAGCAATTCTTGATGAAAAAAAGCCTCATCCTAGCTAAGTTATATAAAAATAACATCTTCAACAAAATTTTACGTATTTCAAAAAAAAAAAAAAAATGACATCAAAGTGAATAAATACATCTTAACTTATGATGCAAATGAAGCTACACATCCAAGCGTACATGACGGGGAACTAATAGGTGCGCTTGGAGGGACTCAAGGACAACACCCACGTGATCTATTAAGCTTGCTAATTGGACCAATTACTAGACTTAGAGCTAAGCGATTTAAAGAAGCATTGAATGGGCCAATTCAAGATGTTTGGACTCAAGTAAATTTGTGGAGGCCCATTGAGCATGGTCCACGTTAACATCAAAGGAGCATTACCATGATTGAAGTTCTAGAAGAGTCCGGTCAAAAACAAGCTTAATTTTAGCATAATTATTTTCCCTTTTGGTGTTTTAGGTCTGATTGTAAGGCTTGCATGCCAATTTGTTTAACTTTCCTTATTTGTTAGGTGTGATTCTTTAAGAGTAATGGCTGATAATAAAGCCAATTTAAATACCTAAATTTTCCTTTCTAGTTGTAGGCATGATTTAGAAAGAGTAGGTTAGTTTCCTGATTTGTTTTTCCTTTTTGTCAAATTTGAATTTATTAGAAGATAAATTAGGAAGAAGATATTTATACCTAGTAGCCTATAAAAAGGCATGTTTTGAAGCTAATGATCAGTTTTGGGAATTCAAGTGAAAAAAAAAAGTGAGTGTGTTTTCTTGCATTCTTGAAAAGACTTTTGAAATTATCAAGTTATTCTTGTGGTGTTCAACAGCCAAACTTATCATCTAGGTTCTTAAGACGTTCTTAAGAGTCTTGGTGTGACATTTGTCAATATCCAATGTCTTGGTTCTTATCTTGCTAGGTAACGGGTCAAGACTCAAACAAACTAGCGTCTTGAAGGTCTTGGGGTTTGAATCCACGTTTGGTGTCGGGTGTCGTCTTCTCATCGGTGAGGTTCATATCAACTTAGTTGTAACCTTCTTATCCACTTACCTTGTGTCAAACCCTCTGGTCAATCTTATTAAAATAAAAAAGAAATAGAAGTTCAAATAAAAATAACTCCTAGAAACAAAGAACAATTGGTCAACATGACCTCAATAATAAAAAGCAAAGACAAGCTCAAAGCCTAGGTTGAAAAGTCGAGATACTACGTCAGAACTGGTGAATGTTTGGCAGTCAGAGAAGGTGCCAAAATTTCCCCATAAAATGATTTTTCAAACGTTGTGCAAAGGATTAAAGCTCATGTGACGTGTGTGCGCTCCCGAGGTAAATGTCATTCAGGATATTAGAGATCTTATTTCTCTAGCGAGAAGTGACAATGTTTGTTACTCATCTCGTAATGGGAATAGAATAGCCCACCATTTAGCAACTTTGTGTTATCTAATTCTGTTGGTTTTCTTTGAATTGATCATTTCCGAAGTTTATTGGTATTTTGTAAAAGAGGATTTTTTTTAGTTTTTTTGGAAAGGGTAGAAGAGGATGTTTCACAATTTGAATGAAAGGTAGTTTCCTCCTTTTTTTTTCCTTTTTCTTTTCTTGCTAGAATTGAATATGTCCCTTAATTAGTGGTTAAACTGGTGACGAGTATTCTGAGAATCGTAAGGCAAACGTTGCATCACAACCGGATTCTATGGCCAACTAACATTAAGATAATACTCCACTTCAAAGTAAAAAAAAAAAAAGAAACACATTTTTGGAGAACTTTAGGATTAAAAAGTTTCCTTTAAAAAAAAACAAAACAAAACAAAACCAATCACCTTTATCCCATTTTGTCACTTTCACATCTATGGATGTGCACTATCAATAGAAACACCCTGTTATTAAAAGCTTCCAAAATTTTCAAAAAAAAGTGACGAGTCAAGTAGGTATGGGCAAAAGCTAATTCCTATGCTTTAAGAACGATGCTGACTTAAAGATTTCCATGATTCTCTTTCGGTGGCAAAACTGTGATATTTTTCCACCCTGGAGAATATTTAAAACAAAACAAAAGAAAGAAAGAAAGAGGATAGCAGAACCTAAACTTTTTTCTCTGTTCAGCAGAATGTTGTAGAGACGATAGAGGAAATGTGCCCCCGAAAGGATCCCTAGCAGAGTGGAGTTTCATCACCTCGGCAACGAAAATCACGGGCAAGAAATGAGGTATGGTCGAAAACCTTCCAATTTATGCAAAGCCTGTTCATTTTGTTCGATGCAAATTTTGGGATTATTTCATCTACGCAAGAATCGCATTGTTTGTTGGATCATCTTCCATTTTTCTCCGCATCTTTCCGTCCAAATTTCATGGTGAAAAAGCAGTAGATTAACTCTGGATAATCAAACAACAAATTGATACATGATGCCATAAAAGTATATATATACATATCTTGTTTCTCTAAACAATAAAAAATGTTCAACATATTTATTTTTTGCCAGAACGGTTCCATTCCAAGAACACATAAATATCGAAAAAAGTAAATGTATTGTTGAATTCAATCCGTTCCACATACATTCATAGGAAGAAAGGTCTTGTATACACATCAAATGGCTGGCAGGAAGTTAATTGTGGCTCCTGTAACAAGCAAAGAGAACGGCAAAATTGGTTGATAATAGGAACCTCACGAACGCAATGGATTCAATTGAATCAGTAAAAGTAAATAATAAATAAATTGGTATAGTACTTGACAAATAAACTTGTCTCATGAAAATGGTGAAATTTGTGGCTTCAATGGCGACTTAACTTCATAACTACTCATCAAGTGCAAGTGTGCTAGATGGGCAAATACCTGTCTTAGTCCACCACCGACGCTGCCTCCTGTCAACAGCATGCCGATGAGAGATGTAACAACGTCGTTGCCAAGCCCACCACCACCACCACTATTTGTATTTCGAATGGTAGACCGCATGGAGTTCAGTATGCTCCCATACGTGCTTCCCTGTCCACGCTCAATTGCTTGGATGAAGCAGAAAGTCATGGCACCAGTTGATGTGATTTTTGATAAAGCCTGTTCCATTGAGCATGTATAAAAAAATGTTTCCTCTTTGTCCAGACTATAAAATATTTGCTAAATTCAGATTTTCACTCACTGCTGTATCAGCTGAAGTTTGATTATCATCACAACCACTAAATGAAATGACTTCTCCACCAGCTGTTCCTTTCCATACACCTGATCTAGGCCGATGATCCTCCCACACATACTGTCCACTCCTATTACCAAGAGGGGAAAATCATATCCAACGAAAGAAATATGAGACTTTCTTCAATAAAAAACAAGTAAAGAATTTGAGATTCCTTATTTTTTTGTTGTCAAAAAGAATTATTAAAGATGATAAGCAGGCAAGTAGCCATGCCATGCGCCACAAACAAAAGGAAGGACTTGACAGAGCACGGGACGCATCAAAGTTACAAATAGGACTAAAAGATCGAGACAAAATTACAATACTTGAAAATTTCTGAATATCACATTATTCGAATTTCATGTTTACCAGACCAAGAAATTTGAGTTTTTAGGGGGTGACGGTGTAAATCCCATATAGTGTTAGTTAACTAACCTGTTCATTCTGCAAAGGAATGGCAAATCTAGTACAGTGCCACTATGACAAGCATCGACAATGGCATGAAGCCTAACCCCATGAGGAATAGGTCTAACAATTGACGCATTGATCTCGTCATCAACAATCATACCCTGAGTTTCAAAGTCGAGGGGACAGAGTGTTTCATCATATCCATCAACTTCATCACCGTTATAGTTCCTCTGCCGTGAACCATGACCAGAATAATGAAATACCAGGGAGTCACCAGCTTGACATCCTTGCACAAGCCAATATAACGCCATTCTAATGTTCTGTTTGGTTGGAATCCTGTACGGATCAGTTTCTTCTTCTGCAGTTCAAGTTAGAAGTAAAACTGATATCAGCATGCTTTCAAAGTAAAGAAAGACAGAACAAAATTTAAAGAGAAGAGAAAAGGGGAAAAAAAGAAGGAAAATTAGCCTAGGGGCTTCACAAAGTGAGAATAGTAGTTGCATGGTCGCTTTATATTCAAGTGGCAATAAAGAAAAATCTTTTATCCAAAAAAGTGGTAACGAAGAAAAATTATCTCTTAGACTAGCACACACACATAAACAAGAAAAATACATAAGATAAATAGTTTAAGAAATTAAAAAGATGTCTGTTTCGGGGCTTTTGTAGGATAATAGACAGCCCAAAGGCCAATTCTTGGTCATCGATCTAACC